>OLKM01000329.1:0-10191 GCA_900291075.1 Melanogrammus aeglefinus
GACAACCAGCAACACCTGGGACAGCACGCAGGGCTCCTCTTCAACCCAGAACAGACAGCCAGAGAAGAACACCAAAGAGCCCTCCAAGGAAAAAACAAAAGTCGCTCACCATCCATCTGAGCCTGAGGTGAACATCTTGGTAAGAGAGCTTCAGACAGAGGTAGCTGAAATGAAACGGATGATGCTTTCCCCCATGAGTGCGGTGAGACCAACAAACTCAAAGCAGACAACGGCAGACAACAGGGACCCGCGCCGGAGGAGAGGCTGCAAGATGTGCCAGGACAAAGGAGAAGGAGGCCGCTGCAGTCACTGCTTCAAGTGTGGAGAGCTGGGCCACATCTCCAGAGGATGCTGAGTTCCACACCAGGTGCAGGTAAACGACCAGGGGTTGCTGCTGAGGGACCGGTAGTGACCCAGCCACGATTGTCAGAGTCCCGACGCTGCCATTTCTGTCTGCATGAGGAAGGCAGCGATAGAAGACTACAGTTACAGTCTATTGCTCTAAGGTATGTCAGAAGCATCACTGGCAGGAACACAAAGCCCTGTGTAAAACAGTGAAGTTGATTGAGCAACACCTAGCGGGGAAGAGGCACAAAAAACAAGTTACCAGAAATCCCTAAAGTTTATTACCTCTCAGTAAAACAAGGTAAAAAGCTTATCCAACTAATTGGGGAACGTAAAATGGTAAAATGTACATTTGATAATGTGCCAGAGACAGCATTGTGCGATACAGGTGCTCAAGCAATTGTGATAAATGACAAATGGCGAGTTGAGCATCTGCCGCATAGCACTATCAGAGCAATAGATTAACTATTAGGGCCAGTACCACTAAACAGACTTGCTGCCAATCAGACAAGAGATACAATTTATGGGGTGGGTACCTGTAGAAGTCAAACTAAGCATGTCAGACACTGCTAGTTCTAGTCTGCTAGGACCAGTACTTGTTTCCAGCGACCCCAATGTGGCAGAAGACCCCATCATTGGCTTTAATGTCATAGAGGAGGTGGTTAAGGAACTGAAAAAACAGCAATGTGTTACACATAGACAGTGCCGCAGAAATTGTGAGCAGTGCTTTTGACATTGACTCTTGTGCAGCAAAAACATTTATCCAGCTGATGCATACTCACCAATCCAGTAATGAGGGGATTCCAGGAAGTACTGGCAAGAGTAAAGTGATCCTGCATCCAGGTAAATCCACGACAGTGAGATGTCGCGCGCACACACAGGGGCTGAGAAAGACGCAGAAATGTTGTTCTGTCCAAAAACGAGTGCAGACTTACCTGAGGGGTTACAAATACAACAATTATTGTTCACCATGAAAACAGGTAACTGTTCAACTGTCCCTGTTTCTGTTATTAATCCAAGAAGTTTCAAAAAAGTATGGAGGAGTGTCTGTGGGGTCTGCCTGACGACATATGCCTGACTTTACTTGGATGACAATTTAGTCCACACCACAGTAAGTCCTTTGGGGACCATGTAGAACATATAAGGGAAGTGCTACGTCGATACAAGAAACTCACTGCAAAGAAATGAGAACTGTTTAAGTCTAAAGTGAGATTTTTGGGCAGAGTTGTGTCAAGCACAGGTCATAGCATAGATCCAGCTGAAGTGGCCCCTGTACAGGCTCTAAAAGAAAAACACCCCACTACAGTACAAGAAGTGAGGCAAATGTTGGGCTTCCTATTATAGATTATACGTTCAAGACTTTTCTCACATTGCTATGCCCTTGTATGAACTGTTAGCTGCCCCGCTCACTGCCCACATTCCTGAAGACAAGGTCAATGTTGCTAAAAGGGGAAAACAAAAAAAGGGAAATCAGGGGGGTGTTCCACAAAGCAGGTTTTATCACATAACCGGGTAAGTTAACTCAGGGTTTGCGGTAACCCTGGGTTTTCCGTTCCAGAATGACCACGGTATGTTAGTTACTATAGCAACATATGCTCTGAAGCAAACCTGGTCGGAGCAGGTTTTGCGCAGGTTAAGTTTGAAACATAACCTGGTTTTGGGTGTTTAAACCCATGTTCACGGCAGATTTCATGTGTCAAGTGCATCCCCTTTTGATGAGAGAACTGCTGATATCGGAGCGCAAATTATTCGTGCAATCCACCGGGAGCGATTAATAAGACCACGGCTCGACATCTTGGCATATCGGATGACTTTTTGCTGGAGAGATATAGATTATCGCGCAAATCTTTAATATATTTAAATAGCCTTCTCCAGCCTTACATAGCCAACACTACCAATCGAGGACCCTCAGTTCACTCCAGACTATTTGCGTAGCCCTCCATTTTTTGCAAATGATAGTTTTATCTAGGCTATAAAGTTGGAGATGCTGAGCACATCTCAGTCCTTTCAGATGACCCATCCAAGATTTTTATCGGCCTCGAAGGGTTATGTGGTAGGAACGTTAAGAATGCTTAACTGGAACTGGAATTTATAGATTCATGGCTCAAATATTAAGGATCATGCTTTTGACGTGTAACTAACGCATTTACGCGGTCAGCGATCCGCTGCCAGGCTTTGGTTCTCCGGGTTGCAGAGAGCTTTAGCTTTCCCTTTTTCTTGTGACAGTAGCCATGTTTCCATCCAAAAGTGACATTCGCTATTACTGGGACAATGCGCATTAAAAGAAATTCAAATCATGTGTGTTTCCATCAAAAGAACGGACTTTGGTGAAAACTACAAATCACGCAAGTTTTCTAAGTCACGCGAGACTTTCCGCGGGTTGGCATGGGCAACCAGCCTGGTAAACATTCCGTTGTTCCGTCGAAGCAGTCGGGGTGAAAGTGCGCTACGTCACACTTGATTCGCATACAGCTGTTTCCATCCCATTCGAATCAACCAAAACCCGGCCATAGCGAGCGTATTTCATTTTGTGCGAATCAGGGGATTTTAATGCGAATCACGGCGTTTCCATCATCATTTTCCGATGCGATACATCTAGATGCGCATTTAAACAGCTGATGGAAACGCACCTAATGTCCTTCTCCTCGCCATAGCTCTCCAGGAGAACCTGGAGTTCCATTTTATTGAAATAAGCGGCCCGTTTCGCCATTTCGATCAGGGTTTCCATGATCCATACATCATGTCTTTTCAGGTGGCGCGTGAACGCGCACAACCCTGGGTTAACCAACTCCGAGTTGATTGAACTAATGCATAACCGGTGGTGTGGAACCGACAGCTCTAGTTTAGTTGGCACAGGCTCAATCAACCTAGAGTTCAGCGTTAACTCTGTGTTTGTTAAACCTCTGTTTGTGGAACACCCCCCAGGACAGTTACCCTGAGAGACACACGTTTGGACTGACAATCACCACCAGGTGTTATGATGTTTGACATCATTGATGTTTGACAACAACACCGTTGTTGATGTGTTTTTATTACGTGTAGAAGAAGTTTTTTGATTGACTGAGTAGATGCTTACAGCCTGTGGCTACGTTTACACGATGACGGTCTGAACAGAAGACGCAAAAGTGGCGTTGCGTCTTCACTTTTTATTCCGCGTTTAGACAAGCGTTTTCGGGGGGAAATCTGCGTGCATACGGTGACACAAAAGTGTGTGGAATTCGATTGGGTATGCATGCCAGGCGGCTAGGTGGGGCTGTGACATACTATCACACAACACCACCATGTCTGAGCGCATACGTAGAATCTTACTTCTTCTCTTACCTACGCCGCGAAAACCAAAACATTATTACAGATCCTTCTCTGTTCAGTAATACTATCTGTACATATCCTGTACATTTCGTGGAAAGACTCCTGTAAGTTTATTAGAGCTGTCAGAGCAGCTTGACGGTCCGACGCATGGAAATAATCTGACATGTTTTTTTATTTCCTTGTACTGCCACATGTATATGACGTAAACGCGTACGCGACGTGAGCAGATCTGAGCAGTGTTTTGCGTCTTGGCAGTGTAGACGGAAACGCTACGGTGGAGCGTATTCAACTTTTCCACTCTGAAGGGCGTTTTCAGATTTATGCGTTTTCATGCCCCAAAAATGCCATCACCGTCTAAACGAAAGGCACTTCCAATAAAATATTTTGTCGTTTTTACCCGCAAGCATCCTCATGTAAAAGGGACCTCAGAGAAGAATGCTGGCACACTGTATTGTTGGAACATATCACTTCTTGTTTTTCTTTAAAATAAACAGAGTGTTACTCCAACGCAGGTGCAGCCTCCGACTGCGTTTCTGTAAGCCTGCAACACTATAAAAAAATGTTGCAACGAAATGTAGCCGCCCTGCATGTACATTTTCCAAATGCATTTTTTCTTGACGTTATAGGCCTAATGGATTAGTCTAGGCATTACTTTTGTTGACTGTAATGATGATAGTGAAGTTAGCACCATGAAGGCAGGAGAGCCCGCCTAGCTGCCGCCAGCTTATAGCTACTCTTGTTACGTTAGCCCCACGAGGCTGCACATGAGCCTCCTGACACTAATTTATTGTGCTAATAACATGATCTTTTTGAAAACGCATCCAAGTAATGCTTTACAATATTGCATCGGAGTTCCCTTGGTTTTCTTATGAATCTTGGTATCAACAGGGCACATGCAAGGAATTCAAAATATACTATAATATATAGAGCTCCGGAAATCGCAAACGGCTCCATGCTGCAGTTCACCCCGGACTGCACTGCACTGCGTTTGACGGTTGAACGCTGAGAACATGTCGCGTAAAACGCTTGCTTGGGCGAACAAGGAGGTGGAGACGTTCCTCTGCATTCTCCTCTGCACTGCTATGATGTTACGGTGTTTACGTAGCTGCCGCGGCATTCGACATCCGGCCTACCATAAAGGGTACTGTTGGCAGTGGAAACACGACCTCGGAACTGAGCTGGGTTATACCGTCCCCTCCCTACCGGACTGCTTTACAATATTGCATCGGAGTTGCCTTGGTTTTCTTATGAATGTTGGTATCAACAGGGCACATGCAAGGAATTCAAAAATATTAGCTGCTAGCAGTCTTCTAAATAATGCATGAATGGGGGATTTTAATGAAAGGATAACATTTTTTAAAGCTGTGATTTTGGTCGGTTTTCAGATTTCGGGAGAGAGTGCTGCCAGCAAAGATTGGGCACTTCAGAGCCTGAAGATGATGGAGATGGATGCATCTCTACGATGGACCCTGAGCCAGTAGTAGTCCATCGTGGATCTCAGTGCAACATAGAATGTTTCCATCGTTGATTAGGTAGTTAGCTTATATCTAGCATTCACCATACATGCCATATAGGCCAACAATCACAAATAAGGATGACATGTCAACATTTTTCATTTTCTCCATGGTTTTGCAATTTACACTTTTCAGACAGCAAACATTGAAAATTATGAACTTCATAATGTTAGAAAAAGATACTGTGTACTGGGATGCATAAGATACTGCATGTGTTGTTACCAATGAATGTGTAATGGTGAATAACTATTAAAATGAATCTCTTTCATCTAAGCTGTTCAGTTAAAGCCTCAGATGGTGGATGTAGGGACTCAAACCGAAAGGTTTGAGATACGAAGATCAACTCCACTGGCCAGTCCTGAACAAAGTATGTGTACTATTAATTACTTTTGTTATGAGATGCAACCGACTATATGACAGAATATGTTTCATGCAGTATCACCAGCAGCCACTAAGCTGGAGAGTGTAGCTGCCAGGAAAGCACTGGTGAAAGATGTTAAACAATTCTCCCTTGAGGCCACCATTCCCTCATTCTGCACTTTGCTCCCAAACACACTGGTTTCTCTTTTCTTGGGATGTACAGCAGGTTGTGTTATTACTTAAAAGTATCGATACTAATACAATTTGGTGTTGTGACATTTTTTAATTTCAGGATATTGCGATACTTTTGTACTTCTGTGCATCACTAACAGCAGGTAAATGACGGAACGGAATGAATATGGCTAAAAAGTAATGTAGTGTTGCATCGCAGACTAAAATGTTATTGATAACAGCATTTAATATTGTGCTCAAAAGTTGCGTCCCTTTCTTAGACCCATTTCAACTGAAAACATTACTCATGTATTATATTTCTATTGCATTAGACTGCGTTGGGTTAACTTTGGAGACCTAATGTTCTATCTACTTGTCTCCTACAGACTTTCTTGGCGGCCCTACATTTCAACAGTAATGGCAGAGATGTAGCTCAAACCAGTGAGGGTGAGGCACGCTACGCCGTTCGCTCCCCGCGGTTTCGGAAAGGTGGCTGGGTAGTCCACCCCATCAAGGAGAAACCATCTTACGGTTAGTAGTTTCACTTATGCAACGTTTCCACTGCAGGGTGCGGTACGGTTCGGTTCGCAAAAGTGCGTTAAGGCTTGCGTTTCCACTGCCAAAAGTGGGCGTGACCCGGACTGAGCTGTACTCGTTTTACCAATCCGGTGCCTTTTGTGTCCCACAGGTTTACGTCAAAGATTTAAATACAAAATAAACCACAAAATGCATTTTGAAACAAGATATGGAAAGATCCATGTGTCTTTGCATTGTAACACACAAACATATTTTTTAAATTATGTTTTGAAAAATATTATGGGTTGCTGAAGTATCGTGGTCAGCCAAATGAGCATGTCCCCACTAACCAAAGTTACTTTTTCATTGAATGTAAAACAAATAAAAATAGCCAGCAACAGCATGATTTTTCTGCTAATATAATCATTTGCCGGTCTACTTTAACCTAAACAAAAGAAATATGAGAAAAATACATGAATTATTTATAAATTTGCACTATTTAATCATGTCCCTAGTTTTGGTTCAACCCCGTAACAGCATACCAATCCCCCCCCTTTTAAAAAATAATGGTTCAGCCCACATTCCTAAGCACCCAGAAAGTGACATCACACAAGTCTTTTCCCGCTCACAACGTAAAGAGAGGTAAGTGTGTGCATACTTTCTTACCTATATTTGATTGTTTTTATCATCAGACTGACATCGTCAAGCTCAACCTTTCAGCACTGTTACATGCATAACTGATATATACTATTATTTGGGGGAAAGCAAACAATTGTCTTGGGAAAATATATTATTTTTTTGTTTCCCTCATGCCATAGCTGCTCCATAACCTCTAGCTAATGTGGACTTGTGGCTACATTAAGCTAAAATCTTCAACCCCGTAACAAAAAACACTGTTACGGGGTTGAATCATTGTTACAGGGTTGAAGGTTGGACTGTTCTTAGGCCAGCCAGCCAGCCTATATCTGTTAATTCATGTTTATTACTTTCAGATGGCTAAATCAAATGCTGAGAGGCAAAGGGAATACAGGGCGAGAAGAAACACCGATTCAGAGAGAAGGGAATACTACCTGAGGAAAGAGAGAGAGAGATGGAAAAGAGATACAGATGCAGGGAAAAAGAAAGCAATCAGTGACCTGAGTGAGAGAGGTCAAAGACGTAAGCGCAAGGAGTGGCGGAAGGCTAAAGACAGACAGAAAAGGAGAGCTGAGATTGAAAGCAGTGGGCCTACCTCTCTAACCCCTCCACAAAGTCCCGACGATGATGAATGCCTTATCCACATTGACTTCTCTGAGAACTTTTCTTGTAAGTACAGTACTGAAATTCAGTCAGTACACTTTGGATCATCCCACCAACAGGCCACACTACACACAGGGGTCATCTATGTTGGTGGAACTCAAGAGCCAACCTGCTTTTACCTCCATCTCACCATCCAAGCACAAGAGGTCCAGCAGCCATTATGGGAACATTTGAAACCTGTACTGGACTATGTACAGACCACACATCCAGAGGTTTCTGTTGTGCACATGTTTAGTGATGGACCCTGTACGCAGTACAGACAAAAAGGAAACTTTTTTCTTTTCAGTACAGAGCTTGACAAGAGAGGACTGAGAGGGACCTGGAATTTTTTTGAGTCCAGTCACGGCAAAGGAGCACCAGATGGTGTAGGTGCTGCCTTAAAGAGATCAGCAGACAACCTCATCAGCCATGGCCGGGACATCATCAATGCTTATGAGCTATTCAAGGCCCTCTCCGAGACGGACACCTCAATCAAATTGTATCTCATCGAAAATGAAGCTGTTGAGCAGGCACTGCAAAGGATGCCGTCCACCATTCCACCAGTCCCAGGAACCATGCGCATCCATCAGGTCATTCCCTCTTGCTCGAGGGAGATAACATATCGAGATGTCAGCTGCATGTGCTCCACCAATGGAAAGCTTGAATGTGAATGCTGAATACCAAAGCATTTCAGCTTGGTTAGCAACAACTCAGCTACTGTTGTCACCAGCCTACTCGTGTCCCAAGGGCAGAAACCAATCAATTGGGATGATTCTGGGTAATAGGGGAGTGGTGCGTGCTCACCTATGACAAGGCATTGTTACCGGGGATAATCCTTGCCACAGATGAAGCGAACGTACAGTCAGCAAAATGCATGCACCCATGCTGGAAAAACCAAAAACAGGTTATTTTTTGGCCGTAACAGAAGGATGTGCTGTGGTATGCATTTTGGACGATGTGTGCCTTGAGCCTCATCCCAACCTCCTCAGCCGTGACAGGGACGTGATTCACGGTACATGCACATTCAGAAAGAGATCTGGGACAAGACTGTTTGACTGAAGGATGAAATTTTAATATAAAAATGTAATTGTATAGTGATTGTAATGTTTATTAAAAAAAAGCAAAATTATTTGAATGTTAACAATACATTTATTGTTAAGAGCGTAACTGTGTTGAGTATGTTACAAACTGATTCCTGATTAAACTGATACAGCGTTCAGCCCATCATTTTTCATTTTTGACAGATTATTTTCAAACAATGTAAAATATTACATACTTAATGTTATGTTTCTCTCCTGTTGTTCATTTTAATTAATTAAAGTCCATTTCAGTTTGATTAAATGTTGTGTCATTCATTCAACCCTGTTACAGTGTGGTCAACCCTGTTACTTGATATATTTTCATATATTTTTGGAAAATAATAACAAATATTAGATAAATGTTTGTTGAACTGTATGCAAAGTTTGGAGGACAAGTAGAAAATATAGGAAAGTCGTATCTAATGTTTATGTTAGCTTAGAGTATATTTTTCAGGATTTACTGAAGACCGCTTGTACAGTAAGTTGCAATATCCTACCTGAAAGTTAAATTATCATTATTTAGATATTATAAATATATACTACAATAAGTCATTCTACACAAGGGACAGGTTGATTTACCAATGATACTGGAAGAATTAGTTTGAATATATTTTAAATATATACTCATTACAGGGAATCAAAATTGTCCCGTTACGGGGTTGAATTTAATACAAATTAAAGTGCCTAAGAACTCCTAATAATGTTTGGGATTCCAGCCTAAGGTGGAAAATGTATTTCACAGACGGTGTCAAATAGGTGCCTCGATCAGATTCAATGTTCAAGTAAACCAATTTTTGTGGTATATTGTCAGTAACCAGAGACCACAATTCGTACTTGCACAGATTGGCGTCCGCGACTGTTCCACTTTGATGTGTGGGACCAAGTAGATTCCGGTCAAAACTTCCGGTGTATTGGAGAGCGAGGCAGGAGAGACCAGACAAAGCGACGGATTTATATTAGAGAGAAATAATGAGTGTGTTTAGGGTTAAAGGCGGCGACTTGCCTTTCCAAGGTGAAGCCACTGCACTTCATTGTTGTTGTGCCGTTAGACCGTTTTCCGTCACATTACAACAAAAGAGGTAAGCTTTCATGCATCCCCGTTGACGGAGCGGTACGGAGCGAGGGACAGAATAGATCCGGAGGGATGATTCACCCACCAAAAAGACACCAGGATCTGTAGTCGCATTTCAAGCAGACCGATTTTTCCGTGTGGACTTGTTCGGGGGCTGAGGAAGCTGAAGAAGGGCATCTGTGACCAGTGTTTATTTCATGGAACGGGTACGAAGCTACCTGCGCCCAGAACGGCGTCTGTGAACGGCGCCCGCGGGGCAAGGTTTCCGCTCCAGTGTCAGACTCGAGAGATGGAGACCGAATGGCTCAGGATACGACTACTGGTATCCACAAACAGGAAGCGAGGCGAAATAATTTGTGGGCTGATGAGAAGCGAAGCTCTACGCGCAGATAACGGAACTACAAAGCAGTTGGAAGTCCTTCTAAAACTTCGCCAGCGGTTTTGGCATAGAGCGTCTGTCTGCATAGATGAGGACGTGCGTCTTTACACCAGGTTTGCGTCCTACAGGAGTTTCATGGCTCTTGGAGATTGATTGAACTGCTGTGAT
>OLKM01000329.1:10216-26320 GCA_900291075.1 Melanogrammus aeglefinus
TTTGATATTGAGGAACCTCTTCTTTACTTTGTAACTGAGTTATTGATATTGTCAGAGCGTCCTCAATAATAATTTTCTCATTGAGCTACGTTCAGCTTATAGTTCTTTACAACTGTTCACATCCAACCATTGGGTAGTCAATTAGTGTAATTATGTTTCCTGTTTTGACGATGTGTAGATTTCAGGTTAGTCATTCTATCCATTATGTTCAATATTTTGTGATGGTGTACTGGTAATTGTTACGTATTGTTGTTGCTACAGAAAGAGGGCGGGGGCATCTACAAGCACGTAAGACGAAGGCCAACCAGCTATGAAAACGGTTTAAAAGTTTAGTAAGCACATTGATTTTCTTTACTAACTATCCAACATTGTTTCAAAGTCCTTACCAAAGCTTTTTGATGTTTTGAATTGCACTTTTGTGCTGTCAACTATTGTATCTGTGTTCTAAATAAGCTGTATTGAATTGTTGCTCTTTGTGGTGTAAATCAATTGGAAATCGGGTGATTCTACAAGCTGTTTCTTATTGTAGCTTCATGAAAATCACAGTAGAAGGTGACAAAGTCCGTTCCATTTAACCATATTTGATTTGAAACGTGACTCATAATAAACGCCACAAAAAAAAGCAAAGCATTCAATTCATTTGCTCATTAATGCTGGACTCAATAAGGGCATTGCGTTCATGTATAATCTTTTACAACATTAAATAATTTAAAAGCACCATTTGAGGTGACTTTAAGTCACGTCAAATTTAAGTCGAATGAGAAATGTAGGGATATATAAAACCAGCAAGCGCCTCAAACACGGACAGGATTCATCATCACGTTGTGTGTTTGCACATCGTCCTATTCTCCTATTCTCTGAACAACAGCCACACTAGTGAAAGCCGTTTCATAGTGTAGCCATGACAACAATATGAGTGTCTCAAAGTACTGGGCTAGATGGCGACCACCCACGCTAGCATATAGGACCATTATGACATTCTATAGCTTGCTCCAACGGTTCCTCGTTGCTGACCCTTTTCAGGCAAAAGACCACGCCAGGATGGGCATCAAAGAAGTCAAGAGCCGACTCAAGCAAAAGGTAGAACGCAAAACGCAAAATATATCAATTTCTCTGTACTAAAACCATTCTGGTGCACTCTACCGTTTTCCATGCTAACACAACGACATGCCCCTCTCCGTCCTGGATGTTTGACTCTGTTTCCTCCTGTCTCTCTTCATCATTCCCTTTTATTTATGTATGTATTGCTCCTCACTTTTTACACTTTTAAACACTTTTAATTGTATTATTGCATCTTTCTATATTCCACGGGCTGCTGTAACAAGCGAATTTCTCTTGTATGGGATGAAATAAAGTTCCTATCTTCATCCTGTCACCTTGCTTCATCCCACCTCCAACATGTGCCCCCTTCCTCCTCCTCTCCCCTAAGGAGCATACGGAGAACGGGTACTCCACCGCCGGGACCCCCGTCAACGACGAGGACTCCACCACCACCACTGTGGGAGGAGCGGTCATGATGTCATCGTCGGCTGCACTCCGCAGGGAGGCGTCGCTGCAGAGCTGGGACGACGGCAACCGGCCAATCACCATGCACCTTGGACCGGTAATGCCCGTAGAACACTTGGGAACAGTAATGTGCACAGCAGACTTAGGACCGGTAATGCCCGTAGCAGACTTAGGACCGGTAATGCTTGTAGCAGACTTAGGACAGGTAATGCCCGTAGCAGACTTGGGACAGGTAATGCTCGTAGCAGACTTAGGACCGGTAAGGCTCATGGTTTTGAAAGTACTGTGAATAAGTTGGATGTGTGTTATCTTTGTGTTTTCGTAGGCTCGGCCACATTGCTGGTGAAGAGACCTGGCGGTAATATCTGCTTGGACAGCCCTGACCAGTAAGAAGATTCCGTGAAAGGCATATCAATCCAATCCAGATAATTGATTTACTTGATATTGATTAGCTAAACGCAAGACATTGTTTCTACATTCTGATCAATAACCCAGCTGATTTTAATAATGGCATTAGCATTCTTAGCCAACAAGGCTAATTTCTAACCTTTTTCACTAATATGAATCTCAGTTTTTTGCAGTTACGAATCTACCTTTCCATTAATCTACTTTCTTCGGCTAACTCCTTCCTTCTCATCATGTTTTAATTGATTGTGACCTACAATCCGTGTAGATGTGCTCCCACCCAGTGTTGTTTTCGGCCATGCCACGTAAATGAATAGGCAACTTGACAGTAGTCATTTTCTTTACTATTATTTAGACAAATGTATTCGAATTAGGAGTTTGCCTCCCATCTGTTTTTCTTTCCTCCTTGGTAATCATGGAAAATAAATTCTAAAAGGAGACCTTTTTATTAGTCTTATTGTCTGTCCCTAGTAGATTTATGTAATTGATTCAGCAATGTAGTGTAGAGCACTTCTGTCCATCAGAAATAACAGGAGGATGATATAATACCTAATTGTTAGTAGATAAAACAAAGCAGGCTCCTAATAAATACTTGAGTTGTGTTACTAAGCCTGTGAGATTTTAGGTATTACCGTCGGTGGTTGTGGAGCAGTCGTTACGGATCGTAGGTTATTCCTCTCTTTTATATACGAGCCCGGTCTGTGTTTTCTGTCTTTTCCGATCTCTCCCTGTCTTCATTCTAGTTCTATGCGTCCTACGCGCCACTACACAGTCTTTCTGTCTGAGGATTCGTCCGGGGACGAGCTCCAGCATGAAGACCACTCAGGCTCTGGTTTCCCCGACAGCCTTTTCTTCTCAGTCCCTTTCGAATGGTCGCCAATGTACGCCCCGTCTTTGATCCGCTTCGCATTTCACCTAATTGGTCTTCTTAACTGAACGCTGCATGCACTGCTCATTCATTTTAATAAAAGTGTGTGTATGTATGTGTCTGCGTGCGCATGCTAGCACATGTGGAGTACTCTCCCTCTCTCTCTCTCTATAGCCGATTTACATTATGTCTCGCAGACCACAGCCGTACCGTTCCCTAAAGGAGGCGGAGTCAACGGAAGGGGGGGAGGAGCCTGGCGTGGGGGCAGAGCGTCACACGGCCCCGTCCAGCCCAATCACGGAGAAGTTCTCCAACGTGAACCTCCTGGGGGACATCTTCAACTGCCAGGACGAGCCCGAGAACCCGTCCGTCAGCCTGGCTAAGAGTTTGGAGGACCTCCGCACCCCCAAAAGCTTGGAGGAGCTCCAAGCCAAGTTCACCTACCAGGTAGGATGGCCCTGAATACAGAGACCTTTTGTCAAATGATGCTGAGGCAATCGTATTTGTCTTGTGCTATTTAATGGAACTGAGTCTGAAATAAAGTTTTCATATCGTATCATATACAGACACCGGTCTTTCTGACCAACGTATTGGCGATTACCTTCAGAAGCTCAGTGTTCCTCACATCTGTCCAGTAATGTGATGATTATTGAATTCAAACGTTGTAAGAATTGGCCCTATGTTCTAACCTTTTCCCTTGGTGAGAGGCGCTCAAACTTTTCGAGCATGTGAACCCATTTTTTTCTCACAATTATTCCCACCCAAACTTTCGAAATTGTACCAACGCTACAAATGATCTGATGGTCCATTTGTTCATGCAGAAGCTTTTGCATTATTTCAGATATCTATAGCCGATTTATTTTATTTTATTTTTTTCTCCATCTGTTTTCTTCACTTTGCAGCGTATGGACCTGAACATCGGCGATCGCACTCGCACCCTCCCGGGCCTCAAGTTGACCAACCCTTACAACAAGCTGTGGGGCGTCGGCACGGACGACAGGGCCGCACCCCCATGGGACCCCTCTTGCGTTGGCCCCAGAACAGCGCCGCCTAGACCGCCGCCGCCAGTGCCCCAGAGCCGTGAGACCTCCAGCCCCGGACACGACACCGGCCCACAGCCTTCCACCCCCAGCCAAGGGAACATCACCATCCCCCGGCCTCAAGGGAGGAAGACCCCCGAGCCCTGCATGTCCCTGGTGCCCCCTGCCGTCCAACCCCGCAGCAGACCCCCGGAGGCCGGTAACGGGATGTCTCGCAGCGGCGGGCAGGAGTTCAGGCACGCTCTGGGTATGAGCGTGGACGAAGACCTGCTGAAGCCCTGCAAGGCCGACGACAACACGGAAGATCTGCTGAGCCTTCTGGACCCTCTCAGCAGCAGCTCCGCAGTGGACCTTCGCGCTGTTACCTCAGGCGAAGACCGAGAGGTCATCGCGCTGTTGCCCTCCGGCAAACCCATGCTTCCGGCCAGGCCCTTTCCGCAGGGTCTGCCTCCCTTCCTTCCACACCCTTCGATCTCCTTGAATCCCTTCTCCGCCCCGCTCCAGTACGCCTCCCCCCAGACACACTACTCGCCCACCGTGGACCGGAACCCCTTCGGCGTGGCGTACGGGCCGACCCCGCCCGGCTACGCCCGCGCCCCGACCCCGCCGCATATGATCTCCACGCTGCCGGGCTTCTACAGGCACCCGCCCCCGGGCTGCTCAACGCTACCGGCCAGCTTCCGACCGGTGCGACACGCCTTCCCGTCCATCGTCCCCAGACTGCCCCACTCCTCGGCCAGCAACCATTCCCTCTCCAGCCTGTTGGACCCTCCAGCCGCTCCCAGTCACGCCAGCAACACGCTGGGGAAAGCGCCCATGGAAGCGAGAGAACCGCAAGATCCCTTCGGGGAACTGCTGACCATGGTGACCAAGCCCTCGGAGCCCCCCAGGAAGAAGGTGGAGGATCTGCGGACGAGGTGGGAGACTTTTGACTGAACATTTCTGGAAGCTCTTCTTCGTGGCTCCACGACAACTACCAGCAGCAGTTGCTGATCAAGGACAAGTGAACGTATGTTTCAGACTTGAGGATCTGGAGCCCTGTGTTTTTTCCCTGCCAACACAATTTTGGATTCACCCTGTTTTAACTCATGACTCTTTGTTATCCATCGTTAAGGACAAGTCTTTGCACGTATTGTTTCAGGCTACGTAGTTCTCCACGTAAATGCTTATCGTGGATGTGTAACTTTTAATAGACTGCCCACCTTGAGTGAAAGGCCATAGTTGACATTATAGTATTGAATCACAAATTATTATTATTTCTTTCTTTTACATCTGTACAAAAGCTTATCCATTTATATTTATAAACAGCTTAGTGGCACTGCAGAACATGCTAAATATGGTTCACGGAAAACCTAATCTTAATGTCTCATAGTCCTTAGGTAGCTTTGTGCAAACTTGTGTTTTATTAGATCCACCAAAATACATTTCATCGCGGGCTTTCCTCCATCATGTGTGAATAAGTGTGGCCTTGTGTTTGAATAGAGAAAAAAAACTATTTTACATTAACTCAATTTAATGTATAATGAAATACTTACTGAAACATTGTTAGCCACTGTTTTTGTGGTACATCAGTTACTGCAATTTTCCTCAAATATCTTTTATTGAAATTAAAAATGAGTACTTGAATTTCAATTCTAAAATATTTTTATGTTATCATGAATCATGAATCCCTACCCTTTGCCAATTTCAATGTATTAATTTGAACTAAATGTGCTGGTAATGTGACTCGCATTGCCAATATATATATACTACTGTTTGTCCTTACTGTTTGTCCTTACAAATGCTACACAATTATTTTTAAGCGGCTCCATTCTGACTTTTTAAACACCAAAACAGATCAAATCAATGTCCCGAAATTGCTGCTATTTCCTTTACTGCTTTTTAGGTTGTCTCTGGGATCATTGTGTGGCGATGCCAAAAATCTTGTCGCTTAAAAGTGACTGGAACTGAAGTGTCTTTTATGGTCAAGCACATGTGTGATTGGGTATAAGGAGGATGCTGTGTATGACTGAAGATCTGGGTTACCCGAAATGACATCATTCGTTCACATATTACCACAATGTTGTGCAAAACAGAAACATGTGATGCTGATTATTATTTATTTCATCTTTGTAATTGCTTCAGGAAATTGTATATAAATTATATATTCTGTCCATATTTTGGTAAGTGCATTTTTTTTCTTTTCTTATTCCGTTGAGTTGAATATACCTATGCTTATCTTATGGGAGACTATTGCTTCTAAATTATTCTTTAAAGCTATAAAAACCACTGTCCTTCAATTTTTCACACTATAGCACTGAGAATTAAATGGCGAGAATCGAAAGGGAAAGTGAAAGTGCTAATTTCACTGTTTTTGCAGTTTCCTCACAATCATTAGCAGGCATGTACACGATTTTTTTTTATTAAAGGCATCCAAGCCATACACGAGCACCGAGTTCCCACGGATTGTGCAGTTATTATTTGCAATTTAACTCTCATGAAACACTACAAGCATCTCTCAAGAATTTAGTGTATATAACCGATGGAACCTGATATAAAATCCCCCTCCCAAAAAAAATGTGTATACCCTGAAATAGGCACTCTTAATCACACATTTATTTAGCTATCTGTAGGAGTGATTGGGGGGCGGGGGGGGGACTAGATTCATGTATGTATCGTGAAGCTTTACCTTTGAAATACGTGAATTTTCATGTAGCCGCAAAAATCGAAGTCGCCAATGAATGCAATGTTAGTAGCAAATTGATCGTACCGTCCTAGAGAGGCGCTGTGTTGTTTTCCGAGTCACGCCCATCTCAGGCTACACGACTCGAATTACATTTGGAGATTCGGGGGGAAATCGACCTTTTTTTAATTAGGGTCCGTTGAATCCAGTACACAATTTTGCTTGTAACTTAAGCTGGAGCTGAAATGAAGAGCGTCAGGCAGCAGTAGCCTACTCCGTTAATGATAACAGGTAGGAACCAAAAGTTTGAGAAAGTTACCAGAAACAAAGACAATAGGCTATATAGTCAATTAGTCAGTAGACAAAGAAAACTACATTGTAGGCCTACTGCAGACATCGTATTACACCACATAAAAGAAAAGCCTGCAGACATAATTTGAAACGATTTTACCACCGTATGCTTTTAGATTTCAGGTGAAAGTTCTTCAAGGACACTATGCTAACGATAGGTAACGTGATAACAAAAACGACAACAAATTCTTGCCTTATAAACCTCACCAGATAGTATCGTATCCTTAAACCTTTAATCTCAACCTTACCGCCAACCTCTAAGACATATATAGGCTATAGGCTATAGCCTATTAGTTAACCTTCTGCTCTCCACTTATGTGAAGTCTCCTGCCGACGACCGACTACTTCTTGGCACTTCGGTCCCTGCACGTGTTACACATGGCGCCTTCCGTTACAAAAAACTATCGCGGACACACAAGGACCTGTAGAATCCAACCCCAAGTTGAAACCATATCATATAAAATCGCACAAAAGATTTGCGATATCATATCGCAATATTTACAGAGTCACAATACATATCTTATCGGCACAAAATTTAAACTGTGATATGCTATTGTGAGGTCCCTGCTAATCGTTCCTAGTTTTGACATCATTGAATGGACATTCTGTTAACTGTACATTATTGTTTTTGTTCTGTGGCAAATAGAGAAAAAGACCAGTGTTGTGTCATTATGGTATAGCCAGGTGGCTTCCTGCGTAAACCAAAAGAGAAATGTAGAAACAATAAATATTGATATTTTACAAAGAGCAACCTGCATACAAACCCAGATCTGCAATATCAGTTTGCTAAATGCCATGATTGTCAAGTACACAATAAACATAATACGTGCATATACAATATGTATGAAAATACAATGTTAATGGTGGACATGGTAAACGGCTACCCCAGACAAACCCAACCTAAAGTCTTTGTTTTAGCAATATGGGTTAGCCTAAGCCTCCATCCAGTTATCGGTTTGCGGTTATGAGTTAGTTACAGTAGCAGCCTTCCGTTATTGTTTTATTACTAGTCCAGTGTATGATATCATTTTATTATAAGCTGATGGAACTGTACCACCATCACCTGTTCAGTTCACCCTGCACAATCTTGAAGTCCAGCTCTAGATCCTAGGTCTTCATGTCTGTCTGGAGTTGTTCTCAAACCACCTGACAAGGCTCCTCACTCAGTAGACTTTGACTACAAGGAGACATCAGAGAAGTTTTGGACTTGTTAAGGCTAAAGTGGTGACTAGACGATTTCAACATGGAGCAGCAGGCCTACAGGATGCACTGACATTTTCTTTTCACTTCCTCTGTGGTCCTGACCCTTCCTCTGATGTGGTTTCTGCCTTTGTAGTATTATTTAGTGTGAACTTAAGAGGTAGGCCTACCATATGAGCAGAGACGCTTTCTTTTTTTCCCCATTACATTTGAAGTGCTCAAAGTCAAATCAAAAAATATTGAAAAACCAGGACTACAAACTATGTACAAATTCAGTAGTCATTTATGAACCAACAACTGGGTGGAAATAAGGCCTATATCAGGCTCTGAAGATGTCATCCCCAAAATGGATGCATAGCTCTGACGGTACCCTCGGCAACACGATGTTGAAATACGGTCGAGAGGGTAACGTATTTCAAACTTGTGTTTAACTTTTTTGAGACAGATGTTAAATGGTTGAAATCCATTTTCTACAGTTTTTGTTTTAAGACAGACGAATACAACAAAGTTGTAAGTCTTAACAATTAAGACTTGAATCTAAGTGTTGCCTGGTCCCTTTCTGTATTTAATCTGATTTTTAACAAATTACCATCAATCAATATATTATACTATTCCCTTAAATATTGTATTTAGTTGTATTTATGATAATGTGCTTTTAATAGCATTCAATTCATTGATTGAATGCACCTTATAAGATATAAAATATAGAATTCAGATCAATACAATCAGATGTTTAAAAAGATTGCATTAATTTATATATTATATTCTGTTTCCAAAACATTCAAAAATGTTTTAAGATATACAATCTAAAATATGTAATACAGTTAACTGTACAACAATACAGTGTGAACATTCATGATGTTCAAATTGAAGTACTCCTGATATCTTGAGATAATAAGCAAAAAAGCAACACTTGTCCAAAAGTCCCTCTCCTGGAGGGGGCAGTATTTCACCTTTCTTCTTCCTTATTTGCCATTCAACAAGCTCACAGAAAGGAAAACCGCTATAAAGTCAGGTGTGTTTTTCTACCAATGACGGCAGTCCCTCTGGTCAGCTGATCAGCAAGACTCCCTTGGTCATATCAAGCGTTCCTCCGGGGGAACTTTGAGCATGCTGTCCATTTCGAGGCGAGCCCCGGCCACCTCCTGTGTGCTGGGACTGTAAGCCCCTTCGGACTGGCGTTTCTTCCTGGCCGTGAGCACCATAAAGGTCAGGCCGACTATCAGTATTAAAACGCAGAGGCACACCAGCGGGATGGCCACTATTAACCAGGGAACACGGTCCTTTTGGGCTTGTTTCTGCAAGGGCAAGCAAAGGCACAGAGAAAGCAGAGAAACCGCTCATTATGTACGCTCAACTAAAACAAGTAGCAAATCTTTGACGTTTTTCAATGGCATTTGGAGGAAAATTTTGAATTGTATCACAGAGGATTATATTGTACAATACAGTAAAATAGCAGATTCATACAGATTCATCAATCCTATTGAAGAAATTGACATAGTTGTACTTCAGTTTAACTGTGTGTGTGTTTAATTTCACATTTGGTCTTGCGATATCTCAATGTTATTTAATGAAATCGTCAAAAGACTTACATTTGTATCACAGATTGGGCCCGATAATCCGGGCGGACACAAGCAGAGGAACCGGTTGAGACGATCCAAACAGGTGCCCCCGTTTCGACACGGGTTCGACTCGCACTCATCCACCTCACTCTCACACCTTACCAAAAAAAAGAAGCACAGGATGGAGATAGGTCAACGAGTCCACATGAAAACCAATCAACAATGAGTCATTCCATAAGGGAGTGAAGCACAAGAAGAAGTGTCAGATCTACCTGACTCCTGCATATCCCGGTGTACAGGTGCAGTTTGCGCCCCACAGTCCGTCGTTGCAGAAACCCTGGCTCGAACACTGAAGATCTTTACCACACTGTGCTGGAGGATAGTCCCACCTGAAACCAAGCATGACCGCATCAATAGTCTGCCAGTTAAAAATGGCAGTGTTGCCAGTTCTCCCAGGTAAAATAAGTAATGTGTTAAGGTGTAAAGCACAATTTTGTGCCAGCATGCAGTTCCGATTATATATACTATTATCTGTCTCACTGTTGCTGGGATACTGGCAGGTTAGCAACATTACATTGATAAAATATAAAACTAATTCATCATTGAAATAACTTTAGAAATTCACCTTATTTGATAGAAACAAAAAACAGCACTTACTGACAGCGTGGTCCAGCATAGTTCTTTGGGCATAAACAGGTGAACGTATTGGGACCGTCTTTACAAGTGCCTCCATGTTCACAAGGATGACTGTCACACTCGTTTAGATCTTCATCGCAACGCTCACCAGCGTATCCAGAGTGGCACTGACACTCGAACCCGGACACAAATAGTCTTTGCAGCTTCCATGGCCACACGGTCCAGAGGCGCAGTCATCAATATCTAAATGGCAACGTTCTCCCGTCCAGCCAGCTTCGCAATCGCAGCCAAAGGCGTTAAAAAGGTCCGTGCACTGCGCTCCGTTGCGACACGGGTTGGAAGCACAAACGTCTGTGCTCTTGCAACCTACAGAGATCTTTTTATTCCCGACTGGGTGGAACTGGGCAGCCTGCGGGGCCTTGGGGTCGGCGACAAAGGGAAGGTACACCCCGCCGACCCGCACCGCTCCGAAGCACCCCTTGAATCTCTCGCCGACGGACACCACCGCCTCACGGTCGCCGAGGAACCGAACGCTCCCGCTGCGATGGGGCGCGCTGCTGGCGTCCGTGATCCCGTCCACGGTGATGATCCAGGGAGAAGGCTTGTCCTTCTCTTGTCCGGCCATCGCCACGGTCACGCGATGCCAGCTGCCGTCGGCCACCCGGCGCCTCCCGCTGAAGGCCAGCGTCTCCACGCTGTTGCCGCTGTGGATCTCCACGTGGAGGAAGGAGTCCTGCAGGCCCACCGTCAGCAGTTCGGAGCCACGGGTGGCCCGGAGGAGCACAGCGTTCTGTGAGCGAGTCCGCAGCTCTATGTAGATAGTGCTCACAGGCTTGGACAGGGTACCCCTGGCGCTGTAGCGGATGGGGCTGTTCTCAAAGGTGGCGTTGTAGACACCTGAAACATCGGTGTTGGTGTTGAGGATTGGTCAGATTCACAAGGTTTGCCCGTTGTCACAAACAACATTGCCATGATTCTAAATCCCATCTGGGATTAATATGGTACATTTTATGATGAAGATAAAACTAATTTTCTCAAAAGGTCCTGCTATAAGAGAGAAAATTCAGATATTGGATTGCCTTTTGTTTTTTTATGTATATAACCACAGATATGTAGAGTCGTAAATGTGTTCTTACATTCATATCCATCCAAGAGGTCCACACAATGTCCCCCGTTGACACACGGGTTGCTAACACACCAAACTCTTGTTGCGCAGGTCTTGCCCATGTAGTGCTCTGGACAGGAGCACGTGAAGTCATTGAAGGTGATGGCGCAGCTCCCTTCGTTTTCACATGGCTCAACCTAAAGCAAAATGTAGGATTTAATCCATGAGAAATTATCTATGTCTCACTGCTTTAGTTATATTTCAAGGCCTTTTTTTCAATTTAGTTATGATTCAGTCAGTTATAAAGAATAACAATAATATAGGGTACTGAAAGGTGCTGTAGAGATATGCTATATTATTTGAGTACATTTTTTAGAAATGGCATAGCCATCCTTCAGATAATTGTGAGTAAAATGCATTGTACAATATCTGCTCCGAGATTACTGCGTCTACATTGGTATAAGACCATTTATATATACCGGTAAGACTGCTCCTGGCTTGTTTCTGAACAATCAGAGCATCTCTTCCCTGATTGGAGGGATCGAGAAATACATCTCGACTGTCATCATAGGTGTTTGAAATGCAAAACATTATCAATTGGGGAAAAGTGCAAGGAGGAAGAGTTCATTGTCTTGCCTTCAGCCCCATTAAGGTTTAATCAGTTATACAGAATGTCAAAAATACAAATATTGTTTTTTAGCTAAACGTGTGCAGTAAGGAGATTTAAAAAGGTTCATTAAATGATGTCCTACCTTGCAAGTATCATCACTGACACATCCGGTCTCAACGTGTTCAGCGTCACGTGCCAAACCCAGACTCCCTTCTTCCGAGTCGCTCCACGCTTCCAAGACCAGGTGCACTGTGTCCAGACGCACGTCCCTGCAGGCAGCCTTTTGAAAGCCCCCCCCAGGCCTCTGAGCTCCAGTGTTGGGCCAGGCCTCCGACGTAGGCCACATCACCACTGTTCACCTCCACCTCCGGGATCTCCCCTATCCCGTATCGAAGGCCCGCATGCTCAAAGATCACCTTTCTCTGCTGGACTTCCACCTGTACAAATTGCTTCTCACCGTTGGCTACGAAGACGGGCGCTGTTAGCGGTGTGCTGCTAGGAAGGGAGCTAACGAAGACCCTGCCCATACCCAGGTACACAGAGAAGTAAACCTGGCCCTCGCCGTCTCCGGTGGGCCTCCGCAGCTGAAAGAGTAGTCCATCAGGCTTCAAGGACCTGATGAAGAAGGAGACGCTGAAGTTCCCCCGGTGGCTGCTTCTGACGTCGTAGGCACTGTAGCTCACTGTGTCTTCGTGGCTGTACGTCCACGACTGGAACTCTGTTGGAGCAGAGTTCACATTTTTTTACTGAGGTTATTCGTTAAATTGCTTTATTGTTTACTATCAGTTACAATAATGGAGATCTTGGGAGTGCTATGTCGATGATATGTATTCTGAGGAGACCATTGTAGGCAAGTGCTTACCCTCTGAGCAACTCTGGCTTCGGTAGGGCCGGTGACAGTCACATCGGTGTTTGGTCCACAGGTCCACACATTGTCCGTGTCCTGAGCAAGGATCGGACTCGCACCACTCAGTCTTGCTACAGCCGAGCTCGTGGCTTTCACCCTCTGGAAGGTCTTGTGGCAGGATTGGCTTTGAGTCTATCTCCAGGTCTTCCATGCATCCTAGGAAACCCTCGCCACTGACGGTCCGCTCAAGAAGTTCATCCGGTGCGCCACCCACGTAAACGTGGTTAAAGGATTCAGGATTTAACTGGAGCCCGTCATGACTGCCGTCTACAATTGTGCATCCTTTAGGGTCACAGGTGGAGCCTTTCAACACCAAACCGAGACTGTCTTGGGGTCACCAAACCGTATGCGCGTCCCACCAATCCCCGTCGCTCACCGAGCCCGGGTAATGGACATCCAGTTCGGATCCCTCGAAGAGGCCCTTTGCGTGTAGGCCGCTGCTCACAATCTCAGCGGACAGAATAAGCTGGCGGCGTCGCCACGGTAAATCACAGCAGCATGTTTGGCAGCGTGGTCCGAAAGCGCAGCCGCACGCTCCGCTGTACCCCCGCCGAGAGATGAGAGGTTGCTCGCCTGCCTCCCTTCGCCTTCGTTCCTCATGAGGGTCAACATGGATGTGGACGAATCCCGAGCGAAAAGGAGAAGGTGGGTCTGCGTGGAGCAAGCGCTCGGTCGAAGAAGCCGTGCTGGCACAGGCAGGTGTGGCGCGTGCTCGTCGTGGCGCAGCCAGGGCAGGCAGGTCGGCCCCGTTCAGCAGTTCGTGGTCCACGACGCCATAGAGCCTGACGTGGCAGCGCTTTCCTCCCAAGGGAGTTTGCCCGGCGGCTTGACGTCGGGACAGTGGGCAAGACGTAGGAGGCCAGGCGTCTTCGCACACCAGCCCGCCGTTCAGGGCAGGGGCTGGCTCTCGCACACTCGTCTTATGTTGATCTCCACAGAGGACAACGTTGGAAGATGGCCGCGCATATACATGTTGTTAAAGGCGTTCACAAGAAATATGAACACTACAAAGTGACGACCATCAATCTACAATTGCATTGTGGGCTTTATGAAAAAGATAATTGTAGAGAAAAATTCACATGTGAAACTTATGAACGGGACCAAAACGTTAGAATTTGTCCAAAGGTTATCAGAGCAATCCATCTCTATATTTCTATATTTCTGGCAACAAAATATCTTGGAACACTGCAATCCTAATGTGATTAGAAAGTAGGGATTTAGTTTTCAAAAAACATGTGTTTAAATAAAAGCTAGCATGAAATTAGTGTTGTCAACTGAGTAGCTCCTGCTGCCAGTAGACTGTACATAGAGCTGAGAACTACCATTGTCTGTATGTCTTCTGGCATTATTTATATGAATCTAGGGGACTTACTCCAAATACAGCTGCAAGCAGTTACAGGCGTAACCATTGATCTGATCTTCACAGATTTCGCCCATTATGACACAGGGCTTGACTCTGACTAACTCGTCAATATCGACAGAGCAGTTCTCTCCTAGAAGGTACAAATTTAAAAATAAAACACAAATTACTTTAAAAAAAAAGATAACCCAAGAAAAGGAAATAAAAATGGTAGAATGTTCTTCTCTTTGCATCTGCTGACCTGCGAAGCCTGGTGTACACTGACAGATGTACCCTGCAGCATCTGCATGATCCAGCTCCCAGCCCTGCTCCCAGTGGGTTGGGTCTGACCTCTGGAAGCACTCTCCTCCGTTCAGGCACGGCTGCATGGCACACTCGTCTATGTCAACCTCACAGTTTGGCCCTTCATAACCTGTGGGGTTGGGACGACATGTTTAAAAAGAACATATTTCTGAAATCATTTTGGAAGGACTTTCCATATCGACGATGAAAATTGGCATATAAAAGTGTCAAAACAAAATGGGTAATTTTTTTCATGTTAGTTAATTATAGAAATACCAAAAATATCTAAAAATATATAATATAACAAATATTATTAAAAAATATATATACTGCATATTTTCTAAATCCTCAGCAGGAAGGTTGGCATCAAATATTATTTGGTCACTTTAAATTTAATGCGCATCTCCCAGGTTAAGAACCACTGAAAAAAAAACCTTTCCTACCTGGCCAGCAGAGGCACTTGTACTCCCTGATCCCCTCCAGGCAGGTCGCTCCATGCTGACATGGGTCAGAGGCACACTCCAGAATGTCCTCCTCACAGTGGTCCCCTGTGAAACCCGTCTCCGTGCAGTCACACTCGTAGCTGCAGGTCACATGATCGAGGGTTTTAGACAATGCTATAGGCGGAATGCAAACTAACCTTTTTTTTTTCGTTGATTCTAGTATGTTGAAACAAATATATTTTTGATCTAAAATAGAGATTAATAAATATACCTATATACAAGTGTTAATAAGGTTGATTATTACATAAATGTCTCAAATGTATCTATTTATCAAATTTTCAAAGCAAGCTAATCAGTTTAACCTCTGGATTTGCCATTATGGCATTTCATTGAATAATAAAATTAAGATTTAAATCTGCATTATTTAAGATTAAGCCCTTCCCAGTTAGTTCGTAAGCGGGAGACTTTTAGGAATTCAGAAATCATAAATATCATATATAGATAGTATAAATATAAGTTTTGCAGCCCTGACATAATGTTAGCATTAATATACTTCTACATATACGGTCCCGGTCATTCTTGGAAAACGCGGGGAGACTTCAGTTTTTTCAAAAGGAAAACCATGGCCTCCGTATTAGAAGAACATACATGTACATACAATGTAACGTTTCACCTTACCTGTTGACACGGTCATGACAGATCCCTTCATTTTGGCAAGGCCCGCTCGTGCACTCATCGACATCCACCTCACAGTCTGTGCCGTCAAAACCAGGACGGCATTCACAGGAGTACATGGCAACGAGATCATGGCACGTGCCTTCATTCTGGCAGGGGTTGGACTCGCACTCATCAATCTCCATTTCACAGTTCACTCCTAAGGAGGTCAGAGAAATACTGCACTTTAGACCAACAGAGCTAATCCACAGCATAGGATAAGGAAAGTGGAAGTGACATGGTTAAAGGTGATTTAGGTATGATTATTTGTATGTCATTTGTTAGAAATGGCCTAGCCATCAATCAGCTATTTGTGAGTGAGATGCGCTGTGAGAATGACTTTGCCTCCCTCTGTATATGATTTGAGACTGCTCCATGCTTTTTTCTGACCAATAAGGGCTTCTCTTCCCTGATTTGTTCAGGTAATCCATCTTGTCTGTCATCTATTGGTGC
>OLKM01000329.1:26832-284181 GCA_900291075.1 Melanogrammus aeglefinus
TATCGGCACCACTAAATTAAACTGTGATATGCTATTGTGAGTCCAGTGCTCAATCCGTTCCTAAGTCTTTGACAATCCATTGAATGGACATTCTGTTCAACTGCGTACATTATCGTGTTTGTTCCTGTGGCAAATAGAGAAAAAACGACCAGTGTTAGTGTCATTATGGTATACGCCAGGTGGCTTCCTGCGTAAAACCCAAAAGAGAAAATTAGAACCAATAACTTGGGATCATTTTAACCAAGAGAAAACCTGCCATCACAAACCAGATCTGCAATATCAGTTGCTAAATGCCACTGATGTCAAGTACACAATAAACATAATACGTGCATACTTACGAGAGACGTATGTATGAAAATACAATGTTAATGGCTGAGACATGGTCGAACCGCTATACCCCAGCACAAACCCAACCTACAGTCTGTGTTTTAGCATTATGGGTTAGCCTAAGCCTCCATGAGACTCAGTTATCGGGTATTGACAGGTTAATGAGTTTTAGTTACAGCTAGCACCCCTTCACGTTATTAGTTTTAATACTATCCATGTATGATATCATTATTAGTAAGCTTGATGAACTGTACACCATCACCTGTAGTTCACCCTAGCATCAATCTTGGAAGTCCCAGCTCCTAGATCCCAGTCTATCATGTCTGTCTGAGTTGTCCTCAACCACCTGACAAGGCCTCCATAACACCTACCAGATAATGAGCTTTGACCCACACAAGCAGACGAGCTATATACAGAAGTTTTTGGACCTTGTTAAGGCTAAAGTGGTGACTCAGAGCGATTTCAACATGTGAGCATGAACAGTCCTATCCACGGATGCCAACTTGACCTTTTCTTTTCACATATCCCTCTGTGCTCCTATGACCGCATGAAGTAATTGAATGTGGTGTTTTTCTGCTTTGGTAGTACTTGAATTTTAGATGATGAACTTAAGAGGTAGGTACCTATGCCTTATATTATAGAAGTCTCAAAACATGAAAGCAAGAGACGCTTTCTTTTTTCTCCATTACCCTTTTGAAGGTGCTCTACAAGTCAACATTTCTAAAAAGAATATGAAAAAACCCAGGACTACCAACTATGTACAACAATCCAGAATAGTCATGTTATGAACCAACAACCTTGGGTGGCAAACTATAGGGAGCCTATATCCAGGCTCCTGAAGAGATGTCCTACGCCACATAAACATGGATGCATAGCTCTGACGTATACCGCCAAGGCGAACCCCGATGTTGACACATAAGGCGGTCGAGAGGGTAACGTATTTCAAACTTGTCTGTAACTTTTTTGAGACCAGATGTTTAATGGTGAAATCCATTTTCTACACGTCTTTGTCGTTTTAAGACAGAACAATACAACAATATTGTAAGTCTTAACCAAATTAAGAACTTAGAACTAAGTGTTGCCTGGTCCTTTCTGTATTTAATCTGATTTTTTAACAAAATCACCAATCAATCAATATATCTATATACTATTCCCCATTAAATATTAATTTGTAGTTACATGTATGATGATAATGTGCTTTTAATAGCATTCCATTCATTGATTGAATGCACCTTATAAGATATAAAATATAGAATTCAAATCAATACCAATCAGATGTTTAATAAAAAGATTGCATTTAATTTCTATATTATATTCTGTTTCCAAAACATTCAAAAAAATGTTTTAAGATATACAATCTAAAATATGTAATACAGTTAACTGATACAACAATACCAGTGGTGAACATCATCCATGATTTATCAAATTCGAAGTACTCCTGATATCTTGAGATAATAAGCAAAAAAGCAACACACTGTCCCAAAAGTCCCTCTCCTGGAGGGGGCAGTATTTCACCTTTCTTCTTCCTTATTTGCCATTCAACAAGCTCACAGAAAGGAAAACCGCTATAAAGTCAGGTGTGTTTTCTACCAATGACGGCAGTCCCTCTGGTCAGCTGATCAGCAAGACTCCCTTGGTCATATCAAGCGTTCCTCCGGGGGAACTTTGAGCATGCTGTCCATTTCGAGGCGAGCCCCGGCCACCTCCTGTGTGCTGGGACTGTAAGCCCCTTCGGACTGGCGTTTCTTCCTGGCCGTGAGCACCATAAAGGTCAGGCCGACTATCAGTATTAAAACGCAGAGGCACACCAGCGGGATGGCCACTATTAACCAGGGAACACGGTCCTTTTGGGCTTGTTTCTGCAAGGGCAAGCAAAGGCACAGAGAAAGCAGAGAAACCGCTCATTATGTACGCTCAACTAAAACAAGTAGCAAATCTTTGACGTTTTTCAATGGCATTTGGAGGAAAATTTTGAATTGTATCACAGAGGATTATATGTACATATACAATACAACTAAAAGAGTAGACAAATCTTTGGACGTTTTTCAATGGCATTTGGAGGAAAATTTTGAATTGTATACAACAGAGGATTATATATGTACAATTACAGTAAAATAGCACAGAGATTCATGCACCAGATTCCATCATCCTATTGAAGAAATTTGACAATAGTTTGTACTTTCAGTATTAACTGTGGTTCGTGTTTAATTTCACAATTTGGTCTTCTGCGAATATCTCTCAATGTTATATTAATGAAATCGTCAAAAGACCTTACCACTTTGTATCACAGATTGGGCCCCGATAATCATCCGGGCCGAACACACAAGCATGCAAAGGAACCGGGTTGAGACGATTCCAAAGCAGGTGCTCACCGTTTCGACTAGCGGGTTCGGACTCGCAACTCATCCACCCCTCAACTCTCACACCTTACCAAAAAAAAGAAAGCACAGGATGAGAGATAGGTCAACGAGTCCACATGAAAACCAATCAACAATGAGTCATTCCATAAGGGAGTGAAGCACAAGAAGAAGTGTCAGATCTACCTGACTCCTGCATATCCCGGTGTACAGGTGCAGTTTGCGCCCCACAGTCCGTCGTTGCAGAAACCCTGGCTCGAACACTGAAGATCTTTACCACACTGTGCTGGAGGATAGTCCCACCTGAAACCAAGCATGACCGCATCAATAGTCTGCCAGTTAAAAATGGCAGTGTTGCCAGTTCTCCCAGGTAAAATAAGTAATGTGTTAAGGTGTAAAGCACAATTTTGTGCCAGCATGCA
This sequence comes from Melanogrammus aeglefinus, assembly GCA_900291075.1. Lineage (NCBI taxonomy): Eukaryota > Metazoa > Chordata > Actinopteri > Gadiformes > Gadidae > Melanogrammus > Melanogrammus aeglefinus. Next base: position 29,939 of record OLKM01000329.1, read on the forward strand.
GTTCCGATTATATATACTATTATCTGTCTCACTGTTGCTGGGATACTGGCAGGTTAGCAACATTACATTGATAAAATATATAAAACTAAATTCATCATTGAAATAACTTTAGAAATTCACCTTATTTGATAGAAACAAAAAACAGCACTTACTGACAGCGTGGTCCAGCATAGTTCTTTGGGCATAAACAGGTGAACGTATTGGGACCGTCTTTACAAGTGCCTCCATGTTCACAAGGATGACTGTCACACTCGTTTAGATCTTCATCGCAACGCTCACCAGCGTATCCAGAGTGGCACTGACACTCGAACCCGGACAAATAGTCTTTGCAGCTTCCATGGCCACACGGTCCAGAGGCGCAGTCATCAATATCTAAATGGCAACGTTCTCCCGTCCAGCCAGCTTCGCAATCGCAGCCAAAGGCGTTAAAAAGGTCCGTGCACTGCGCTCCGTTGCGACACGGGTTGGAAGCACAAACGTCTGTGCTCTTGCAACCTACAGAGATCTTTTTATTCCCGACTGGGTGGAACTGGGCAGCCTGCGGGGCCTTGGGGTCGGCGACAAAGGGAAGGTACACCCCGCCGACCCGCACCGCTCCGAAGCACCCCTTGAATCTCTCGCCGACGGACACCACCCACCGCCTCACGGTCGGCCGAGGAAACCGAACGCTCCCCGCTGCCGATGGGGCGCGCTGCTGGCGTCCGTGATCCCGTCCACGGTGATGATCCAGGGAGAAGGCTTGTCCTTCTCTTGTCCGGCCATCGCCACGGTCACGCGATGCCAGCTGCCGTCGGCCACCCGGCGCCTCCCGCTGAAGGCCAGCGTCTCCACGCTGTTGCCGCTGTGGATCTCCACGTGGAGGAAGGAGTCCTGCAGGCCCACCGTCAGCAGTTCGGAGCCACGGGTGGCCCGGAGGAGCACAGCGTTCTGTGAGCGAGTCCGCAGCTCTATGTAGATAGTGCTCACAGGCTTGGACAGGGTACCCCTGGCGCTGTAGCGGATGGGGCTGTTCTCAAAGGTGGCGTTGTAGACACCTGAAACATCGGTGTTGGTGTTGAGGATTGGTCAGATTCACAAGGTTTGCCCGTTGTCACAAACAACATTGCCATGATTCTAAATCCCATCTGGGATTAATATGGTACATTTTATGATGAAGATAAAACTAATTTTCTCAAAAGGTCCTGCTATAAGAGAGAAAATTCAGATATTGGATTGCCTTTTGTTTTTTTATGTATATAACCACAGATATGTAGAGTCGTAAATGTGTTCTTACATTCATATCCATCCAAGAGGTCCACACAATGTCCCCCGTTGACACACGGGTTGCTAACACAACCAAACTCTTGTTGCGCAGGTCTTGCCCATGTAGTGCTTCTGGACAGGAGAGCACGTGAAGTCATTGGAAGGTGATGGCGCAGCTCCCTTCGTTTTCACATGGCTCAACCTAAAGCAAAATGTAGGATTTAATCCATGGAGAAATTATCTATGTCTCACTGCTTTAGTTATATTTCAAGGCCTTTTTTTCAATTTTAGTTATGATTCAGTCAGTTATAAAGATATAACAATAAATATAGGGTACTGAAAAGGTGCTGTAGAGATACGCTATATAATATTTGAGTACATTTTTTAGAAATTGGCATAGCCATCCTTCAGATAATTGTGTGAGTAAAATGCATTGTACAAATATCTGCCTCCGAGATTACTGCCGTCTACATTTGGTATAAAAGACCATTTATATATACCGGTAAGACTGCTCCTGGCTTGTTTCTGAACAATCAGAGCATCTCTTCCCTGATTGGAGGGATCGAGAAATACATCTCGACTGTCATCATAGGTGTTTGAAATGCAAAACATTATCAATTGGGGAAAAGTGCAAGGAGGAAGAGTTCATTGTCTTGCCTTCAGCCCCATTAAGGTTTAATCAGTTATACAGAATGTCAAAAATACAAATATTGGTTTTTAGCTAAACGTGTGCAGTAAGGAGATTTAAAAAGGTTCATTAAATGATGTCCTACCTTGCAAGTATCATCACTGACACATCCGGTCTCAACGTGTTCAGCGTCACGTGCCAAACCCAGACTCCCTTCTTCCGAGTCGCTCCGCGCTTCCAAGACCAGGTGCACTGTGTCCAGACGCACGTCCTGCAGGCAGCCTTTGAAAGCCCCCCCCCAGGCCTCTGAGCTCCAGTGTTGGGCCAGGCCTCCGACGTAGGCCACATCACCACTGTTCACCTCCACCTCCGGGATCTCCCCTATCCCGTATCGAAGGCCCGCATGCTCAAAGATCACCTTTCTCTGCTGGACTTCCACCTGTACAAATTGCTTCTCACCGTTGGCTACGAAGACGGGCGCTGTTAGCGGTGTGCTGCTAGGAAGGGAGCTAACGAAGACCCTGCCCATACCCAGGTACACAGAGAAGTAAACCTGGCCCTCGCCGTCTCCGGTGGGCCTCCGCAGCTGAAAGAGTAGTCCATCAGGCTTCAAAGACCTGATGAAGAAGGAGACGCTGAAGTTCCCCCGGTGGCTGCTTCTGACGTCGTAGGCACTGTAGCTCACTGTGTCTTCGTGGCTGTACGTCCACGACTGGAACTCTGTTGGAGCAGAGTTCACATTTTTTTACTGAGGTTATTCGTTGAATTGCTTTATTGTTTACTATCAGTTACAATAATGGAGATCTTGGGAGTGCTATGTCGATGATATGTATTCTGAGGAGACCATTGTAGGCAAGTGCTTACCCTCTGAGCAACTCTGGCTTCGGTAGGGCCGGTGACAGTCACATCGGTGTTTGGTCCACAGGTCCACACATTGTCCGTGTCCTGAGCAAGGATCGGACTCGCACCACTCAGTCTTGCTACAGCCGAGCTCGTGGCTTTCACCCTCTGGAAGGTCTTGTGGCAGGATTGGCTTTGAGTCTATCTCCAGGTCTTCCATGCATCCTAGGAAACCCTCGCCACTGACGGTCCGCTCAAGAAGTTCATCCGGTGCGCCACCCACGTAAACGTGGTTAAAGGATTCAAGATTTAACTGGAGCCCGTCATGACTGCCGTCTACAATTGTGCATCCTTTAGGGTCACAGGTGGAGCCTTTCAACACCAAACCGAGACTGTCTTGGGTCACAAACGTATGCGCGTCCCACCAATCCCCGTCGCTCACCGAGCCCGGGTAATGGACATCCAGTTCGGATCCCTCGAAGAGGCCCTTTGCGTGTAGGCCGCTGCTCACAATCTCCAGCGACAGAAAGCTGGCGGCGTCGCCACGGTAAAACAGCAGCATGTTTGGCAGCGTGGTCCGAAAGCGCAGCCGCACTCCGCTGTACCCCGCGAGAAGATGAGGTTGCTCGCCTGCCTCCCTTCGCCTTCGTTCCTCATGAGGGTCAACATGGATGTGGACGAATCCCGGAGCCGAAAAGGAGAAGGTGGTCTGCGTGGAGCAGCGCTCGTCGAAGAAGCCGTGCTGGCACAGGCAGGTGTGGCCGTGCTCGTCGTGGCGCAGCCAGGGCAGGCAGGTCGCCCCGTTCAGACAGTCGTGGTCCACACAGCCATAGAGCTTGACGTGGCAGCGCTCTCCTCCCCAAGGGAGTTTGCCGGCGGGCTTGACGTCGGGACAGTGGCAGACGTAGGAGGCCAGGCCGTCTTCGCACCAGCCGCCGTTCAGGCAGGGCTGGCTCTCGCACTCGTCTATGTTGATCTCACAGAGGACACCTTGGAAGATGGCGCATATACATGTTGTTAAAGGCGTTCACAAGAAATATGAACACTACAAAGTGACGACCATCAATCTACAATTGCATTGTGGGCTTTATGAAAAAGATAATTGTAGAGAAAAATTCACATGTGAAACTTATGAACGGGACCAAAACGTTAGAATTTGTCCAAAGGTTATCAGAGCAATCCATCTCTATATTTCTATATTTCTGGCAACAAAATATCTTGGAACACTGCAATCCTAATGTGATTAGAAAGTAGGGATTTAGTTTTCACAGTGTTAAATAAAAGCAATGAATTAGTTTGTCAACTGAGTAGCTCCTGCTGCTCAGTAGACTGTACACTAGAGCTGAGAACTACCATTGTCTTATTGTCTTCTGGCATTATTTATATGAATCAGGGGACTTACCTCCAAATCCAGCTGCACAGTTACAGGCGTAACCATTGATCTGATCTTCACAGATTCCGCCATTATGACAGGGCTCTGACTCACACTCGTCAATATCGACAGAGCAGTTCTCTCCTAGAAGGTACAAATAAAATAAAACCAAAATTACTTTAAAAAAAATAACCCAAGAAAAGGAAATAAAAATGGTAGAATGTTCTTCTCTTTGCATCTGCTGACCTGCGAAGCCTGGTGTACACTGACAGATGTACCCTGCAGCATCTGCATGATCCAGCTCCCAGCCCTGCTCCCAGTGGGTTGGGTCTGACCTCTGGAAGCACTCTCCTCCGTTCAGGCACGGCTGCATGGCACACTCGTCTATGTCAACCTCACAGTTTGGCCCTTCATAACCTGTGGGGTTGGGACGACATTTAAAAAGAACATATTCTGAATTCATTTTTGGAAGGACTTTCCATATCGACGATGAAAATTGGCATAAAGTTCCAAAACAAAATGGGAATTTTTTCATTTAGTTAATTATAGAATACCAAAATATCTAAAAAATAATAATATACAAATATATAAAAATATATATACTGCATTATTTTCTAAATCCCTCAGCAGGGAAGTTGCATCAAATATTATTGGTCACTTTAATGCGCATCTCCCAGGTTAAGAACCACTGAAAAAAAAACCTTTCCTACCTGGCCAGCAGAGGCACTTGTACTCCCTGATCCCCTCCAGGCAGGTCGCTCCATGCTGACATGGGTCAGAGGCACACTCCAGAATGTCCTCCTCACAGTGGTCCCCTGTGAAACCCGTCTCCGTGCAGTCACACTCGTAGCTGCAGGTCACATGATCGAGGGTTTTAGACAATGCTATAGGCGGAATGCAAACTAACCTTTTTTTTTTCGTTGATTCTAGTATGTTGAAACAAATATATTTTTGATCTAAAATAGAGATTAATAAATATACCTATATACAAGTGTTAATAAGGTTGATTATTACATAAATGTCTCAAATGTATCTATTTATCAAATTTTCAAAGCAAGCTAATCAGTTTAACCTCTGGATTTGCCATTATGGCATTTCATTGAATAATAAAATTAAGATTTAAATCTGCATTATTTAAGATTAAGCCCTTCCCAGTTAGTAAGCGGGAGACTTTTAGAATTCAGAAATCATAAATATCATATATAATAGTAATAAATATAAGTTGCAGCCCTGACATAGTTAGCATTAATATACTTCTACATACTACGGTCGGTCATTCTTGAAACCGGGGAGACTTCAGTTTTTTCAAAAGGAAAACCATGGCCTCCGTATGTAGAAGAACATACATGTACATACAATGTAACGTTTCACCTTACCTGTTGACACGGTCATGACAGATCCCTTCATTTTGGCAAGGCCCGCTCGTGCACTCATCGACATCCACCTCACAGTCTGTGCCGTCAAAACCAGGACGGCATTCACAGGAGTACATGGCAACGAGATCATGGCACGTGCCTTCATTCTGGCAGGGGTTGGACTCGCACTCATCAATCTCCATTTCACAGTTCACTCCTAAGGAGGTCAGAGAAATACTGCACTTTAGACCAACAGAGCTAATCCACAGCATAGGATAAGGAAAGTGGAAGTGACATGGTTAAAGGTGATTTAGGTATGATTATTTGTATGTCATTTGTTAGAAATGGCCTAGCCATCAATCAGCTATTTGTGAGTGAGATGCGCTGTGAGAATGACTTTGCCTCCCTCTGTATATGATTTGAGACTGCTCCATGCTTTTTTCTGACCAATAAGGGCTTCTCTTCCCTGATTTGTTCAGGTAATCCATCTTGTCTGTCATCTATTGGTGCGTTAAATGTAAAACTTCTCAATAGTGGAAATTCTTTTTAAATTGTTATTTTGTATAATCTTGTTCTCTTTAGCGCTTTGCTGCTAACTCTGTACATCTCTTGAATCTCACCTACAGCCTCTTTAACTTTCTGTAATCATCTGATGGTGACCAAGACATTAAGCAGTCCAATGGGAGGTTCTTTGCTTCAGATTTGCTGACAAATGAAAGCTGCAGAAGGGCTTATCTCGCACCCCTCCCCACTGGCCCCTGCCAACACATATCAGCTCAGCACTCTTAACACAGACCAGGCGTGTTGACAGAGACCACTAAGAAAAGCTGGGATGGGGATGTCTTTTCTCAATTACATGGAGACTTTATCTGACAGAGATAAAGTCTAGAGTGATAGAGAGGTAGATACCTATGTGTTTGTGGTCTATATTATTTTCTTTCATGTTTTTGAGCAACATTTTTTTCCCCCACTCACTAATACATGAAAACAACACAATTATGTTTGATTCTTATGCACTTCCCACACATTCCCTTTTGGTAGCTACTCCATATTTTGTTGTATGCTTTGATTTTCCTCAGCCTCACTTTGGATTTCAGATTCTGATCAGTACCTTAATGTAAAATTTAAAGATAATTTTAAAAGGGAAACTAAGAATTTAGAATTAAATTTTTCTAAATCGTGTAAGGCAGTGAGTGATCAGGTGCTCACTACTCATTGTTGTGATTCATCAGTTAGAGCGTATATGCATCTATCTTCTGCAATCTTACTCCATCATGAAGCCTGTTTGATTCTCTTGTTTAGTTTTTTAACAAGTGAATGAACTTGCCCGTGAAGCCTTCAAGACATTCACACTCGTAGCGGTCCTTCTCGTTGATGCAGGTGGCGTTGTTCTCGCAGGGACGCGACGCACACTCATTGATGTCAAACTCGCAGTTGTAGCCCTGGAAACCGGGCACGCAGAAGCAGTGGAACTCGGCCACCCCGTCCATACAGATCGCTCCGTTCTGACACGGGTGGGACGCGCACTCGTCCACGTCCTCCTCGCAGTACCGCCCTTCGAACCCCATCGCACACTGGCACCTGAAGCCCTCTGGTAGCAGGATGCAGCTGCCTTCGTTCTGACAAGGCGCGTCCACGCAGTCTGTGACATGTGTTTTGCAGTCATCTCCGCCGTACCCGGGCGGGCACCTGCAAAAGTAGCCGTTGAGTTGGTCCACGCAGACGGATCGCGGTTCGGAACACGGATTGCTCTCGCATTCGTTTATGTCCTCGGTGCAGTTGTCACCGGTCAGTCCGTCAGGGCACACACAGTGGTACTGCGCGGTGCCCGGAATGCTGGTGCAGTCGTCGCAGGGGTTGAAAAGGCAAGCGTCGTAGAGTTGGTCACAGTCCTTGCCCATGTAGCGGACCCCGTCCCTGGGGCAGAGGCAGACGTAGTCGTCCATGTTGTCCACACAGGTGGCAGCGTTGCGGCAGGGCGCAGACAAGCACTTGTCTGAGGTGGCGTTACAGAATATTCCTAAAACACACAGACAAAAAGGGAATTAGCTTGATGTTGAACATTATTATTGTTAAAGCCATAATTAAAAATCTTTTATTTGGGATTTGGGATTTAGCATTTTTAAATGGAGTTGCATTTGAGGGCCATGGCAACTCTCATCTGTCATATTCTGGCCAAGTAAAACTTACAAAGTAACAGACAACAGTACAATGACAACAATTAAGTAATTTGCTATGATACATTTCATTCCTCAATGCCTACTACACTATAATGTAGTACAACAAGGAAAAGCTTTTTTAATAGACCTTTCATTGTTGTTGCTTTATGCTTACTATATGTAACTACAATGATCGCTTTAGAAATGCTGTGGATAATATTAGGATGTGGGTAAATATCAAACGCATGATTAGTGTGGATTATTTAGTTGAATGAACATTTGAGAGGTCAAGCTGGTTGGTGCGGCCATTGTTCCTGCGTTCACTTTCTGCTGTCCCCGCCCCGCCATAGGCCCTGTGTGAAAGTAGTCCACATTCCTGCTATGGGTCAATCTGTGGCCCCCCCCTCTCCGGATATACAACTGACTGTCCCCAATCCTCCAGCACCAAATCCCTACCAACACTTTCCTTCACGCCCAGTTTTTCCCCATTGTCATTGAAGTGGAACATATTAACACGAGTTGACTGACCAAGCGAAAGAAAGGACAATTTTTCAGGACAATTTTTCAGGACGATGGTGCAAGGCATGCTCTGCCACTCTCCCAATTAGTTACGCTTGCCATGCTACTTATTTACTGTCCCATTTTGACAGACACTCTGGCTGCACTGGCACACAATTGTCAATCCTTAAATTCTGTGTTTTTTTTGTCTTCATTATTTAAGGTTGATTAATGGTTAGTGAATGTACCCTAATTGTTAACTGCAAAGGTTGCTTTTGCTATTATTGGTATTTAAGTTAATTGATTTATTTAAATGTTTTTGAGCCACTGCATAACAAAACAGACATCAGGACATCTTTATCCTCAGAAACCCATTTCTAAACATGTGAACGTTGATCCTAGATCCTATATTCTGTTGATGAACTTGCATCCAGTTTATAATGTACTTGTTTCTTTCTTCATGAATGACAACTCCAAAGTGTCTCTACTTCACATTCCGTCAAGAGTCCTTGTAGCCAGCTGCAACTCAACAGGTACACTGCGGCCCTTGTCTACGGTTGTCAGTTTGATTCCTAGAGCTCCTAAGTACTGTTGAGGTATCCTTGAGTAAGACACTTATTACTGTTCCCGTGGTGGGCTGGAATTCATATACTATACTGTGAGCCATTCACCATTGTTAGAATGTGTATGAGCAAATGAGAGGCACTAATTGCACTATTTGAGTGACCGTGTAAAATGCGTTTCCATCAACATACATTTAAACAAGACTTACGGCAGTGTGCAATTTTAACAAGAATCGTATTTACTGCATCTAAATATATGACCTGAACAAGAGCACATCAAGCAGAATGATTGCTGAAAATTGACATACAGTTTTTAGCAATCCATCCTGACAACATTCAAAACTACTACAATACAGTATTGAGTCAGTATAACAATCGGCAGAAAGAAGAAGAAACATGCATTGGGTGGTTGATTACTCAAAAAAAGATATCACAGATTTTGGAGTATTAAGTTTCGCTGCTACAAATAACAGCTCATAGACATCCTAACATCAAACGACATGCCACGCTTTTGCACAGGAATATAAAATATGAGTGAATGTATAGCTCAGTGGGAGCAACAAGTAGGCCTATATACCTAGTAGACCAAACTGTACACTAAGAAGGACATGGAAACCTTCCAAGTATTCCCCTGCTGTCCAAACCAGGCTACAAGTTAACCCCAAGCACTGCTGCCACGCTCACTACCTTGCGGGACAGTTAATCACCTGCGCCACAGGTATGGATGTCCCAAAGTAGGCCCTGGAGTAGGCGTTCACACCCAAACCGTCTAACCCCTTGCGCCTTTTCCTGCCACTGACCCTCAACTTGTTTGCTCCCCCTGATAACTTAACTCGTCTGACGCTGTCTGACAGCGTTGTAGTGCCTCCAGGTGGGGAAGAGCTTGGGCTTAGCTAATCTACTTTTCTTTGTGCTTCCTGGCAGCCGGTGTTAGGGGAAAGGCCCACTGTGGGGCGGCTTTGTGACGCTGCCGTGCCACCGGCCGCCGTTCACACACCAGAAGGTACATGTCGTATCCAATTCTGTATCAAGAGTCGCCGCCTCAGCCCTGATCCGGGGCAGACCGTCCACTGTACTGGAAGGTGACAGATTAGAGAGCGGTGCCATCGGGAGTTTAAACCTGTGGACCGTCTCGTTCTCACGACCGGAGGCCGGAAGTGTTGACCAGCTCTCTAGGAGCCACCTCTCTTGAGGGAATGAAGATACAAATTTGGTAAACAAATTATTTCCATCCACCGTGTTCCTTTTCATTTATCGAAATGATGGTGATTAATATCTCATCAATTACGAATTATGTATTATACATTATACACATTATTTGTATTCTATAAACATTGCACTTTTGTTACCAAAGGTTCCCTTTTAGTTTTCATATATTCCATGCATGCATCATATTGGATGCCTACATTTTGTTTGTTATAGGTTATAGCAGGACACTTAGGATTCTGAATATTTTCTCAGAAAAAAAATCACTTATCTTCCGAAATCTCTTTTCTTTGTTTTGGTTTCAATTTTTGCTATTATTTCTCTTTATTTGAATATTGTCTTCACCAACGTGAGTCCCATTTTATTGACTTGGTAAACCTTGAGAACCTCTAGCAGGTGTGACAAAATCTGTGAGCCTCTCCTTTACTTAATCTCTCCAAGATCTCTTTGGGCCAATCCCCTTGCTTCTCTAAGCTTCTAGTGTCCATACCACAGATTACATCTTTTGGCTTGACTTGCTAGCATTTCTTTGGGCTTTCTCCTCCATAGATGAGGTGAAACTTTTATTTGACTTGATTTATTTTACACTTATTTGATCAAAGAAGCCCACAGTTTATTGTGCTTAGGGTGTCAAATTGAATGATCTCTTTTCATCACGCTACAGGGTTTGTTTTGCTGTTTGAGCTATATGTTTAATCGGAGTCGTAAGGTGTCACCAAAATACACTTACAACTAGAGCATCATGAAGTAGAACTGTGCACACAGTAACCATCAATTTACAGCCCATAAGATATTCAATATTAAGGAGCATTTAGTAAATCATAAAACAGCTATTGTTATCTCTAGCAAATAAATAGATGTAAAACTAATGTATATCTTCTTTTATCAAATAGGGTAGAATAACAGTCCAGTGCCAAGTGGGAGTGCATATTGCAAATATAGTTCATTTCATCATTTCTCTTTAATCGTATTATTAGTCAGAGTTACTCATGTTGCTAACACGCATTTCCCTGAACACAAACACAGTTTTTCTTATTGTTAATGACTCATGTATATTGACAGAACGTCCCGGTCACTTTGGTATCATTGTGACTGTTGCTCGGCTAGACAGATGTGTCTTGGCAAGAGGTTATCAGGATAGATAGCTAACTCTCCCTCCACACAGTTCTGGTGCAGTCATGTAGCTTTTATCTATGCTTACAACTTGACAATTGTTGTTTACTTGTTGCAAAAGCATAAACATTGCCAACATAGGCATAAAACACAGTACATTCCAGCCCAGAGACATAAAAGACATGGACATACACATGCACACACCACACGCACACACACACACACACACACACACACACACACACACACACACACACACACACACACACACACACACACACACACACACAACACAACACACACACAAAATTAACTCTTAACCATCATGCTGTTTGTCTCAAACATCTATAATATATAATCTTCTTATACCAAAATAGGTGTTCAGTCAGAAGCTAATAGTCATTATAAAGATTTAATAGTAACGTCTCATTAAGGTACCTGAGCTCTTAGTGCGGTGTGTGTATATATGTATATTTATATATATATACTGTATATTTATAGTATACACATATTCTAATGCAGCATCACCTGTGTTAAAGTTAGTAGGCCATATATATACAGTATATATATATATATATATATATATATAATATATATATATATATATATATATATATATATGTGTATATATATACTGTATATTTACAGTATACACATATTCTAATGCAGCATCCCCTGTGTTAAAGTTAGTAGGCCTACGTTGGCTTTAAATGGTTAGTGCACTGTGAGACATCTAATATCTCGGCAGGAGCGGTCTGGTTTCTGTCGTTTGTGAGAGAAAAAATAAAAGGGATTGTAATCCTCAAAACAAAATGCAATTACTTTGTGAACATTATGTCACTCTTTACCAGATTATAACGAATGGGATCTTTTTTTTTAGAATGTTTCAAGACTTGTTTGAGGTTCTCTTTTAAAACCAGGCCTTAATGAAGGCGTCTGTTGGGTGGATGTGGGGATCTCAGCCATGGCTGACCTGTGCATGAATGCATAAATGATTTGATGCAGACCTCTGATCCCTAACTATTCAACTATGGACCCTTTTTGTGTGAAGCAGTGTATGACATCTGTAATTGAAAATACGTATCTAAAAAACTATATTAATCATAATGTCAAATATTTTTGCACCTTCTTTTTACCACTTGTTGCTTGACAGCGCAAGTGCGGTTAGGGAGAACTCTCAGCTCTTCACTCTTCAAATCGTAATCACAAAGACGGTTTGTGTACTCGTTAACATAATTAAACACACGAAAGTGACATCTTTGCCACGCACTTTGCCTCCTGACAGAACGGGGATTACAAAGGTGTACAGGTTTGTATTCCCCCCAACCACGTACAACACGTACCATTCAGAACAGGCCTATTGAATTCAATGGAATAATTTAAATATAAGTGACACTTGTACAAAGATTTGAAACTCACCCCATTTGAACATCATCATGGTCAGGAACAGAGTCTTCAGGTTCAGAGGAACTCGCCTAAACTCCATAGCAAGGCAAGTCAGCCTGGTCTTCACAGGACCACTAATTAAAGGAAAATAACAATTCTAAAAACTTGGCATCTTTACATGGGACCAGACTCCATGGGTTGGGCTGCTTTTCCCGTCTTGTTCTTCTCCTGACATACTACAGTCCGCACACCGCACTAATGAGTGCGCCGTTGGCTGACACTGAGTGAAGGCCTGGACTAGAGTGGGAGAGTGTAATCAGCCATGAGGAGAGACGAGCAGAAGGAAAACACTGCATGGATCAGCAGGTCCGAATCATAGCAGGTTTAAAAAAAAGAAGACAGACTTTGAAATCTCAAGAAGAGAGAATAACATGCCTTGTTTGATGTAAGACACGTTAAACGTTTTGTTATCTTGTCAGTTTTTTTATCTTCACATTATAATAGTGTATTATAACAAGGTGATTCCAAATTGATGACTTGAGGAACAATTTTGCATTCATTTAAGGACATTTAAGATTCTCAACTTTATTATAATAAGAATATATTATGGGTTTTATGTGTGTTGTGAAGAGTGAAGGGTCTAAAAATGTTAGAAAGGAGAAAAGACAATATAGGTGGGACAGTGTGCTCCAGTCCACTGGGATCCACACCAGGTTTTACCAGTGCCTCATTCGTGTCTTCAGCAGCTTTTGTGACAAACAGGGCTTAGACCTTAGCTGTCCATCATTTGTGTCCCTCCTCCTCCTCCCCCAAAACCCCCTCTGCTCCACCCACCTCCCAACACAGCTGTGAGTGACAGACGGTGGTTTAACGGACAGCTTTCTTCCTGACCGCGGTGTGTCCCATAATAGGCCCTGAATGAAGACATTTTGTCAGGTTGCTCTAATGAGACGGTGAGAGGGAGAGGACACACACATACATATGTTTGTCCGAGTCACTATTTGTGTCTCCATGGACGGACCAACTGGCCAACTGCATCCAGGAAGAGTAGAGTCAAACTTTATTGGAGGAGACAGACTGCAGAGATTAATCTCACAATCCATGTGTTCTTCCTGTATATAATAGAACAGTGGATGCAGGTGGAGATGACAGATCACTGCGATATGTCCTCCCATGCCTTTAACCATGCGGGAGGAAATGTGTTTGTTCTAGAATTTTTTTAACCTCAAATGTTGATTGTTTGCTTCATTTGTAGTCCATGGCAACAATGACGAAGGGCTGTACAGTAACTGGACCATGGCTAAATGTCATCGATTGTTTTCTTTTCTTGTTAATGTGAGGCTGTGCTGAACCAGAAGTGTGTACAATGTGAGTGTACTCTCCAATGTGGAGTCATGATAAATAACCTGCACCATTAACTAACTAGGTCTGCATTGGCCTATATAATTTGGGGATTTAATCTGCGTTTTTATTTGTGGACGGCATGTCATTGTGTGACAATGGGAGGTGTTCTGAAACAAAATGATCCATGTTCTGTACTACTGCACAGTCCTCGGTTAGTTCGGTGTTGTTTACATACAGATAGGATTTTAGAAATGCTGATATGAAAAACAGTCATAGTTGTATCTCAGAAAATAAACCGTACATGTTTAATTTCCAAATATTATACATCCATTATAGAATCATAGTAGATCTTTCTTAAACATACAGAGCTAAGCAAAACAAAGTTTTTACCCAAAAATGCACATGTCAATAGTTATAGGAATATATTTAGGCATATACAATATATATATATTGATAATAATGATTTTGATAACATAGGCCTGATTAACTGGAATATCAATTTTGGGATTTGGAATACATTCATTTGGATCACATTTGAAGTCCACATAAACGTTAATGTTTATTTTGTTTTTACTTTGAAAACAAAATACATTATTTGACCTCCATAACACACTCCATGACACATACTGGTGAATATTTCTATATTCCTCATATAAATATTAACCATGTATAAAAACAAGATAATTACATTGTATTAAGTTACATATTAATATATATATATAGATTTTATAGGCCTATATATATCATTTATAATTTTTAAATTGCTATTTTAGACACTTGTATTTTCTATTTCTTATTTTTTACCCAATGCTTGGTGTAAAGTTGAAATCAAATAATTGCAAAGAAATAGAAAATAATCGTTGAATAAATGTAGGCTAATTGAGAAGTGATTGATTTTACATTAGGTATGAAGGCAAAAATCGTACAAAAAACAAATCCATGTATAAGAAATTGCTACATGATCTATTTAAAATATATATATATAAAACGCTTTCGGCTTTTTAGAAGCGAATTCATATGATGGCGCTATTATTATTGGCTCAAATTGTACACGGTTGAAGTGCGCTTCTTCACTCCCGGTTGGCCCGTTGGACAAAGGGGCGGGGCGCCAGCGGCAGCCGAGGCAATCGCCTGTCAGGCCTCAGTGGGGAACAAAAGTCCCTCCGGCGAGATGCATTGCTGTCCAATAATTCTTGGGATTCATTCTGTTTATAGCTTGTTTAGCTAGCCTCTCTGCTTCAAACACCCCAAATGGATATTAAGAGGAAGCTTTTTACAGCCTAATTGATGTATTTTGTGCTTAAAAACTAAGCGGAATCACTCTCTTCATAGTGGTTTGTTGCGTAGTTGGGTTGTTCTTTCAACTTGCTTGGCTGACAGGCTGGCTAATAGCTAACGATAGCTAGCTATGTGACCCAAGCCAGCACAGAGTGATGTAAGGAAACTCTACAGTGGCTCTCTGGTTCGTACATGTTTGCTTTATCAACTTTTGTTTATCTGTGTGTGTATTTTCCATGTGATTACCGTAATAGTCGGGTTGTGTGTTCCGCTAGCTAACTTTGCTCTCATACTGTAGTTAGCTTATGTTAGCTATCGAAGTTGATAATTAGCCAATTTGCTAACGCTAGGCTTTGCACCTTAGCGGCCAGTGATGCATCGTTTTTTGAGTATATATATATTAATATGTGTATTATTTTTTATTGATCCGATCTCATAGGTGTCATCGACACTTGTCCCTTGCTATCTGATCTTTAAATTTTTTGCTAGGCCTCAAGATGTTGCTGTCATTAATCAACAATATCTTCTACATTAACTTGAAAGCCGGCGCATATAATCATGGTCATCATTTCAATCCTACGCAAAAATACTATCCTGGCCAGAAATGGGCGTGACTGCCCGCGGTTGTAGATCTAGTTGTAGTAAATTGCTGCTGTCAATATTTACACGACTGAATAGAAATGTCTCCTATTCTCAACTACCTCTTTGTCTCCTACACTTCATTACAACTGGGTGTATTATTTGCTTTTGATTTATTGGGTAGTCTCCTAACCTGCCATAACATGCAATAACAATTCTAATAATGACATAGCATTGCAATCGTTTTTTAACACCAGCTGTGTGATGAGACATCCACTGTTGGATTACATTTCTTTCTTTTGAATTTGTGTTTACAATGTGACATATGGTTTGCAAGCAGGTGTAACATTGCAGGTGAACCAAATTGGGCCGTCAACATTGACATAGGACTATTCCTATCCCAGTTACATTGAGATAAACAGCTGTTGCGATATCTTTATTCACCCAGTCAACCAACACATTTTTTGTTTGCAATTAGATTTGAATGTAAAATTATAGATCAAGGATCATTATACTGAAATCATTACGTTGAGAAGGGTTAAGTTGAAGAAAGCTTAAGTGTTATAAAGCTGTAGCACAAGATATTGACTGGAATTGCAAGACATCTTGCAGCAGTGCGTTTTATCAAAACGTATGATGATGCAATGCACAATTAGTTGGATAACAATTGAAAAAAAACCTTTCAATGTGCGCATCACAAAAGTTTCTTTTGTATTTGCTTAATAACCAAAGGCCACTTGCTTTTAATCTATTTTCTAAAAACAGACAGTATAAGCGTAACATTTGGACTCCTCTTCTTCTTCATGTTCCAGCCGTCGCTCCCATGTGCCCATGGAGAAGGCAGCCTTTGAGGCGTGGCTGGAGTCGGTCTCTGCCTCCTTCCTTACACTCAACGACCCGCAGCGCAACCAGTCGCTGGACCAGCTCATCTCCCTGAGCAGTGCCGTGCAGCTGCGCCACCTGTCCAATGGACTGGAGACGCTGCTGAAGAGGGACTTCCTGCGCCTCCTGCCTCTGGAGCTCACCTTCTACCTGCTGCACTGGCTGGATCCCCAGACCCTCCTCACCTGTTGCCGGGTGTGCAAGCAGTGGAATAAGGTAATGATGAACACTCAATTATATTATTATTATTATTATTATTATTATGATTACACATACATGTTCATGTGTAGGTCAAAATGTTATGGCACAATGTTTTCCACTGTACGTGTTTGCCCGTAGCTTGGGTCTAACAGGGAGACGTGGCCCACTACTAGTTGGTCAGAAACCTTCCTTAATTTCCTTATAACCTTTTCACTGGTGTGTGCAACAGGTTGCTGGTTTATACCTCTTCGTCGACGCATCTGGGAAGATCTGCGCTGGTCTTAGAGACGTGTACCTGCCCTTTTTGTTGGTGGCTTATCGTGTAGATAAAAGTCTTACGAGAGCTCGGCTGCGCGTCGCTTTGTCCACGCGAACGAAACATGCAAATGAAGATGTAGCGGAGAACCGTGTGAGGACATTGGACGCTTTGTGGTCCTGCGGAGGGGAGAAGAATATACGAGGATTAAGAGGACGCGGGGCCATTAACAAGAACACTAAACTAAAGAGTGCGGTCTAGCCTGGTGACAGCCAATTAAGCTAACTGTAGTGAGAAAACCATTTGAGCAGACAACAAGTTTGGGAGTAAAAGAATCGCAGCATAAGAGCCATGGATTTGTGCTGAAGAGAGAGGGATGCTGTCAGTAGTTTGTGCTTGGTTTGAATTGAAAAGACAGACAAGGCCACAGATGAAAACACTGATTTGCCACTAATGGACAAGTTGTACCAGTACACCTAATAGCAAGCTTCCTCTTCCATCCCCTTGACTTGCCACATGTGCGCTGGGAGCCAGAGAGTTTTAATTGTGTTCAGCGTCATTTTCAAGCGTTCTCTACGTTTGGCTTGTGGACTGTTTTTTGTAAAGGGTCCGCTTCATATCCCTTTTTTTAGGTGATCAACTCCTGCACGGAGGTATGGCAGGGTGTGTGTCGGGAGCTGGGCTGGCAGATTGACGAGTCGATTCAGGAGGCGACGCACTGGAAGGGCGTCTACCTGAAGGCCAAGCTGCGGATGACACAGCTGAGTGACCAGGAGGCCTTCGAGACGTCCTCGCTCATAGGCCACAGCGCCCGGGTCTACGCCCTCTACTACAGAGACGGCCTGCTGTGCACAGGTATGTGGGCGGGCCTACCCCGGAGAACGCTCTCGATTCCTCATTTCCCAACTAGGAGTAATAACGTACATTAAGGCCCAATCGGGGGTGGATGGTAAAAATCGTTGTGATCGTATGTGTTATGTATGCAATGGATAATGCATTGTGGTTTTCCATGCTTTAGATGCCATGACGGCACCTGTTAAGTGTAACCTGTAACATTGTTCTGCCCCGAGTAATAAGAGTTAATTGGATAGCAACGTCTGGACCTGTGTTCTTTTGTCACTCCGTCACTAGATGTTATCCTAATATTAGTATGGTCCTGTTGGTTGATTCTATGAGCTGCTCGGTCGACATTCTGTAATGTTCTTGAAGTGTCACACATTGGGCATCGTGCATTTGCGTGTATTGTTCTCTGAGCTTGACCTTGCTTTTGTGTGCGTACGTACTAGAGCAGGACAAAATAACAAATGCTGTCAACGCAGTGTCCGTTGAAGGCTGCAGTGTCCAAGAGAAATGGTTTTGTTTTCAAATGGGTTCCAAAAGATGGCGTTGGCAAGGGCAAGCGATCCACGTGTCCATGTAGTCTGAGGCGTTGATGTTACTGCTGCAAACCAACAATATAAATCATGTAATGTTTAATATTAGTAAAGTCCCAGAGAAAAGGCTATGAGGCAGTATGGGCAAATTCTGAGGTACTGTGGTTCATATATGGAGGAGTTTTCCATTAGAGTTGTCGAGATAGTTAATACATACTATACATATCTAGTGATGGTGTGCGTCCATAAATCAGCCCACACCTCAGATAAACCAACACATGTTTACATACACGGTTCGTTGAAATGAGATCATGCCAAGAGCCATGTGTTCAGAGTATTGATAAAGAAGACTGGATGGAACGGGACCTTTTGTCTGTGATAATCATCATTTGTTTGTGAGGCCAACCGTGCGTGACGTGTTGGACAGGTCTACACCGTAGATTATGTATTGTGTGGGAAGGGTGTTGGAGTCTTTTTCTCAAAAGAAGATCTTCTGTTTTAGGTAATGAAACCCTTTTTCTTTTCAGGTTCTGATGACCTCTCTGCCAAATTGTGGGATGTCCGCACTGGGCAGTGCATCTATGGGATTCAGACCCACACCTGTGCCACTGTTAAATTCGACGAGCAGAAGCTGGTGACAGGATCCTTTGACAACACCATTGCATGCTGGGAGTGGAGCACGGGGGCTAAAATTCTGCAGTTTCGCGGCCACACTGGTGCAGGTTGGTACACCATGTAATCTGGATATATGGTAGCTTCCATGGTAACTGCTATTTGCAAAGATTTATATTTGAACATATATTTCAAGAAGATGGATTTAGCAGTGGTACATTTTGCAACGTGTCTTGTTACCGTGCCATATTTTCTATGAACACTATCCCCTTACAAACGTATTTTCAAGTCTATAATCTGATGCTGAGTGTACTATGCTCTTGTTGGTCAATACAGAGGTTGGTTTATTTAGGAGCTCAACTGTAATGCACATTGAAAGCTTGCTTTGCGGCCAGATAATCTCTGGCTGGTGTAGCACGACTCCTTCTGCGTCATACGTTAAACGTTTCTCTGTCCTCCAGCTTTGGGAGGATGCCGTTGGCGGGTGTTATTTATATTCTGGCTCGGGAGTATATTGCTTTGGCTCCAGGACAAAAGGCTTCGTTATGGTTGCACGTTGACGCAACGCAATGACCACGCAGTCGTGAAGCAGTTTCGGTTCTGCATCGGTTCACACACCGGGTTTACCTTAGCAGACCAATCACAGCCCGTGATACACTTTTTGGGAGGCGCACGTCAGGCCCTTGCAGTGGACGCAAGGAAGGGTCCGTAAGGGGTCCGTAAACCCCCTTTTGCGTTGCGTCAACGCTGAACCATAACTAAGCCTTTAGGATTGACTCCAGAATTTGCAGAAAATCGACATGTCATGTGTTCTACTGGTGATCCGTCACCCTTGTCCCCCTGCCCGGTCCAGTGTTCAGTGTGGACTACAACGACGACCTGGACCTCCTGGTGAGCGGCTCGGCAGACTTCTCCGTGAAGATCTGGTCCATGTCGGCGGGCGCCTGCCTCAACACGCTCAACGGCCACACGGAATGGGTCACCAAAGTAGGTCCAGTAACCTAATGCTGTGGGGGAACCTCGAGGGCTAACACAACACTGCTGTAGTGAAAAGCATGCTTCAATGTAACGTAGAACAACAATGTGTGTTTCCTTTGCAACAGGTTATACTGCAGAAGAGCGAGGTGGAGTCTATGATGCACAGTCCCGGGGACTACATCCTGCTCAGTGCTGATAAGTATGAAATTAAGGTGATGTCTCTCTCTTGTCTCTCAGCCCCCTAGCCACACACATGTAAAAGCCCCTTCTGCGTTTCATTGTGATTCATTGTCATCTTTATTTTGTGGTGGTATAATCTTTTCAGGAAGCTTAACAGGTGCTCTAGCTGGAATATAAAGGGAACCAGCACACGTGCCCTTCAGAAAGTGTGCAAACGTGCGTGCAGCAGTCATTTATAAAGATGCAAAATTGCTATGAGGTTTCGATTAAGCTGTTGCGATTTTTTTCATTGCCAACAGCGCTCTTCTGCAAATAGAGAATCAATCATTTTGTTCAATTATTTTGAAACACTGAATTCAGAGTACTTTCTTTGTGATGCTACCTTTTGAGACACGTAGACACGACACACGTAGACTACTCTCTCCATCTGCTTTTTTACCCCAGCGAGTCTAACCATTACCAGTTTAAACTCTTCCTAGTTGTGCCAAGCCACTCCACTGTCTCGTACACCACGGTGAAGCCAGCTCTGTCCCCGTCCCCCCGTCCCCCAGGTGTGGCCGTTAGGGAGGGAGATCAACTGCAAGTGCTTGAAGACGCTGACGGTGTCGGAGGACCGCAGCGTCACCCTCCAGCCACGGCTGCAGTTCGACGGGCGCCACATCGTGTGTAGCTCCGACCTCGGCGTCTACCAGTGGGATTTCTCCAGCTTTGAAATTATCCGGTAACCTTTTTTCATAGTTTTTTCGTGTTAAAGGTGACATATTATACCACCAGGTGTGAGTGTGATCACCGTTACAAGCCGTTTTGAAAATCGGCATCTTCTGACATCATAAGTGGGGGTGTCCGCCTAGAAGGATGACGGCTAGATGACCGACGTTTGCTACAGTCCACTGGGTAGGCTGCTATCAGCACACATCTAGATGGACACGCCCACTTGTGATGTCAGAAGAGGTTGATTTTCAAAACGGCTTGTAACGGCTAATCACTCTCACACCTGGTGGTACAATATGTCACCTTTAACACAGTCAAACCTCTCAACTGTACATCGGACATCAATTCATAAGTGTGAGGATTAAAAAAAGAACATTAGTTTTTCATGCGTCTCATTTGTTTCATCTTTTCGTTGCCAGGGTGATCAAGATGCCGGACCCCGCTAACCTCTCCTTGCTCAGTTTCGGGGAGGTGTTCTCCCTCCTTTTCGACAACCACTTTCTTTACGTGATGGACCTTAGGACAGAGGCCATATCGGGCCGGTGGCCCCTGCCGGCCTACAGGAAGTCAAAACGAGGATCCAGCTTTCTAGCTGGCGTGACTTCCTGGCTTAACGGACTAGACGGGGACAATGACTCTGGACTTGTGTTCGCCACAAGCATGCCCGACCATAGCATTCATTTAGTTCTGTGGAAGGAGAACGGATGAAGACGGCCTGGATCTACACAGACACCTATACGGCTAGGTAACAAACTGCTTTTACAATGTCTCTATTTCATTATTTTCTTTTTGAACATATGAAAATCCTCAAGTCAAGTTAGATGTATGGATGGAAGGACCAAAGTGTAAATGGTTTTGTTTTGTTTTTACATCAAAATCAACACATTGTCTCTCTAATGAGTAGACATTAAAAGCTATTTGAAATTGACTAACTGAGGTACTTTTACAGAGTCCTTCAATGAACTCAAACGTCTCTTTAGTCAGTTAATGTTTAACAATGACATGAGTTGCTAAAATGTTGTCGAACTTTAAAAGATGTAAAAAGAGAGATGAGAAAATATATGGTTCTGTCAAAAAGCTCCTTGCTCAAATTATTGTTGCAAAATGGGGAAAAACGTTTTTAGTAAAAATCTTGTTTTAGTAATTACAATGAATGTGCCGACGTCTTATTTCAGTTGACTACAAAGATAATATACAGGAAAAAAAGAAAAGAAAAATATGCTCTGCAGAACATGAATGGACTGAGTGTTCTCTTGAATATAATAACAGATTTCATTGGGGAGCTTGACGGCCAAAAAATTGAAGTAAGCCTAATTCTGAGAAATCTGCCTTAAACAACTAGCAAAGCCGATCTCCTTTGACTCTGACAAACTGCTTGAGGACGTTTCGCTTCACAAAACCTCCTCTGACAAAAGTCGGCCGATATTACTTTTTGTACATTGCTGTCGGGTAATGTAAATCCACTGATGCCGTTTACCGTTCCTACAGGATGTTTGTTCTTAAAGTCAGCGTGGGAAATGTAGTGACGTGCCTTTTCACTAGATTTGATGTTTCAAAACAAGCTTTGGTTTAATCTGGCACATTGCAATAACATGATGGCTGTGGTCGGAAGCCTAAAAAGCTCTAACCATAATAAAAACAAAATACATTTTCTACGTATCATTTATATTTACATGACTTGTCCAGTGAATTTGCTTTTAGGTATCTTAATCAAGTTAAAGTGACTGCAAAATAACATTAAAACTTAAGCATTCAATATAGCATTCGATATTTCATTACATATTTTCTTACTTTGGTTAAAATAATATATAATAATTGGCCCCCATGACTTGGTTTTTTAATGAATCTAGCATGAGCGATCTTGGAGAGAGCAGGGCTGACATCCCACCAGACAGCTTGTTACATCTGGACCTTCAGGGTTTGATGAGCCTGCTGCCCACATTTCAAACCAGACCGTGTCCCAATGGGTGGCTGCGTTGCCTGCCTGCTCCTACTTTGGCACTGTTTTGGCAATCATAACAGAGTTTATTTCTGTTAAATGAGTGAAGAAAACAAAAAAATGAACTTGTTATTTGATTTATTTTTTTCTTTGAGCTTCTGCCAAAGATGCATACATTTAAAAAGAGCAATGCATATTGTGACTGAAGGAAAAGATAAATCCAAGAACTTAATTCACAGCATATAAATGCAGAAGAACAGAGGAACTGCGGTCATTTTCTCAACTTTTTTCATGGCACATGTGTATTAAAATCGCTGGTTAACAGTAGTGTAGTGGTGTGTACATTATTGTCATTAGTTGAATTTCCTTTTCATCAAAAGTTGTGGAGCAATATTCCTACAGGCTCACAACTGACACAATGTTTGAAATTGTGACTGTATTGCGTATTTTTTTTCCTTAATTCACAGCATCTGTGATTTTCTCCTTAATGAGGTGCAATATATATTTAATGCAATGGTGTGCCACTGGTCAGAAAACAGGGTAATGCATGACTCCAGCGCTGACGATACAAATTCACTTTTTACCTTTTAAGTATGACACTATATTGCAGCTCACTTCACCGCCAATCATATTGGTTAGAAATAAACGGTTAAAACGGGCTGGACTATAGGGTAACCCTTTAAAGAACATTAAAGATCCTCTTCTGTGGTTGGCTAGTTGAGCCCTTTATTTGCAGGGTCGGACCCCATAGAACCCTTAGCAGAATGTACTATAATGCAAAATGAAGTGATGAATAGAAAGCCACCAAAATCCAACCCCAGCCTGGTTTATAAACAGAAAGTTGTGGTCCTCACTTTGTTTTCCATGTTCTTAATGAAAACTATATGCTAGGAGTGGTGGTAAAACATGTTATTGTGTAGACCATAACTCCTCCCTTTCTAAGGTAATCTAGCTATATTTCTGAAGAATAGTTTTATTGTAATAAAGTAGTGTCTCAAGTGTGACACTGAATTGGAATAATCAAAATGGCCAACCCATAGAGTTGCCATTGAGAGTAATTGACCCTACATCTATTAATTTAAACAGAAAATTAGCTGACATTTTCTATAAATCTAAAATGCTATGAATTACAATGAAATGTCCACAATGAAACCATAAAGAAAGTCAGTGTTACCCAGTTAATTACTATACATACGTTTTTATTTACATTTCAGTATCTGTTGGGAGCTGAAAAATACAGCAACGTATAGTAATGCCATGGTAAGAAACAACTTAGCAAAATAAGTAGTTACACAACCAAGTGGTTTTCCTCTTCACAGTTACTACAGACACCAGAAACTTCAAAATACATGCAATGTTCCACGGTACATCTGATTCTCCCTCTTCAGTTCATATGTACATCAGCGTATGTCACACGAGTATAAAATGAAAAGCAAGTAAAAGAAACACATTTTGTTCTCTTGTGAATTACTGCAACATTTCCAATACTTCATAAGTAAGTACCAAATTGATCCAAAATACACTGATAAAACTTTTGTACAGTCTGACAAAAAGTACCATGGGATATATTAAGTGGAAGCCTGTCAAATAGATTGTCTGGCTTATTCTAATAAATTCAGGTTGGATTAAAATAAAAAAAAATGGTTGGATTTAATAATCCTGGCATATGCAGTAACACACCAGTCTTATTCTTAAAGTACCTTTTTAAAAAGGGGGCTTTTGGCAAGGCATCGATTGCACTGCGCCCTTAGGACAGATAACTCTTGGCTCGAGCCTACTTGAACTGCATCAAAATACGAATTTAGTTAAAGCTCCAATAATAATTGAAAAAGAACACTTAAATCAACAAGTGTGATTCACACACAAGTGTGAATACAAAAATATAGTGAACAAGATCCAATATTTTCTCTACATTTGTGTCCATGAATCAGTAGTTAAATCTTTCACATTTTTTTGGAATTGTACACACGTAAATTATTGTTCTTGTTTGAGGGTATGCAACTGTGGTTCCAAACCAAGGGTGCAAATTTGATTCCAAGCGCAGTCTGGGATGTAGTGAAACACCCATTTTCCCTTTTTTCTAATTGCTCTCCTTCATTTAGAACAATAACATAATACTTCAAAGCAATCATTAGATTATATATATATTTAAGTACACAGAACAATCTACATTTTTGAAAAAATATACTTTTAACAGAGAAACATCACTGTCTTTCCCAAAATATTTTGTTATAAATCATTAACATAAATAACTTGCCAATTTTCTGTGTTTCACAAGCGGGAACATGGAACATGAAATATGGCTTTCAGTAGATCATTTTGTTTATTTAATTTTTTCAGAGGAAAATATTTTACATCTAAAAACGTAATGCTACAACCTTTTTCCTTCCTGAAGCAAGTTAGTTATTATTCCAGAATTTTAAGCAAGATCACTGTATGCCCATTGGTTATTTAGATGGTAGTATACTGAAAAATTAAGAAAAAAAAAACTCGTCTCTACTGAATGGGCTATCTCTACTTCCTGATCAGCTCCGTCCATGACGAGAAATGAAAACATCCAATTAAAAATTAGGTATTTGTGATGCCAACATCAGTGAACAAATCACGTCATATATTAATGTCACATTGTTTGACAGGATATCAATTAAAATGGGAATATTTCGAATGTCTGTGCAAATTAGACCAGATACAACTCACCAGTGTTTGACAAATTGTTGCTTCCCATTGAAAAATTAATTGTAGCTGGTTATAAAAATTTACAATTAATATTTTGTATATACGCAAACAATGTTAGTTTCAAGACTGCCCTGCAGAGCACGCCAGCGTCTAAAGCAGATGAATTCTTTTTTTTATACTGATAAATATCTTCACAACTTAGACGCCAATGCCTTTTCTTTTACTGTGTATTTTCAGTCTTTAATCTTACATCTTTAGAGGCACAGGGTTCAAGATCCTGTGTAGATCCTTCAATGAGTCTCACTGTATAGGGAGTTGCAATCTGAATATCGACCATTGTCAACTCGCACTGTCGTACACATGTGCATTTAAGCAGCTTCTACCCGAGATACAACCCAATGTGGGCCAGGAGGGTGCTTGCTCACAGGTTTTATAGCAGCGACACAAACGCTAAGAAACAAAAAAAAGGGAAAGGAACATAGCAACTTTGCTACCGTGTTTTGATGACTTGGTTGTCATTTTCTTGCCTTCATTTTTTTTACACTTAAGCCTTTACAAAGATACTAAAAAGGTGTGTGTGTGTGTGTGTGTGTGTGTGTGTGTGTGTGTGTGTGTGTGTGTGTGTGTGTGTGTGTGTGTGTGTGTGTGTGTGTGTGTGTGTGTGTGTGTGTGTGTGTGTGTGTGTGTGTGTTCATTGAACGATAGTTCATGAACTCGTTTTGGGCGGACGTACTGTATTACTTACTGCCTGAACGTTACTGTGAACTCGTTCATTCTGGTGTCTGAACGGCACGCTCACTCGGTTTAACTTCATTCAATAGGGGGATTATTTGTTTATCAACACGGCGGATGCGCGCCCAGAACGCCGTGTTTGACCGGTTGCCATGGTTATCTCCGTGTGGTTAATTTGCAGTTACGGTGTTGTCGGCTCACTGTTACATTAAACTGTAATCAGAAAACGTGGTTATATGCTATAGACCCTATAGTATCTGTGGTTTAAGTGCTGGGACGAATTTCAAATTATAAATATGTACACTTTATGTTGAAAGTATAGACAGTCGCGATTTCCATTTGAAACGAATGGCGCAGTGATTATTCTTCAAAACGAGAGATGGTAAATTTTGAAAAATGAATTAAACTGTAATCAGACAAAGCGGTTATATGCTATAGACCCTAGAGTATCTGTGGTATAAAGGTTTGGACGAATTTAGAATTATAAATATGTACAATCCATAACGTTAGCTCTCTGGCTCGATCAGCGGACTAGAATACCTCCTAGAATCATTGCTTATTGGCCGGAAACGGAAAGGGGGGCTGTATACGTTTGGTTGTAGTCTTTTCGCTTGGTTCTCCATCCCAACAGTAGGGCTAGAACCGAGCGAAAAGACTATAACCAAACGTGAACACCCCCCCTTTCCGTTTCCGGCCAACGAACATTGAGTATTTCAACAGAAATCAGTGGGATTTACAAATGCCCTAAATGTTTGCAATAAAACACGAG
The DNA here is from genome assembly GCA_900291075.1 of Melanogrammus aeglefinus. NCBI lineage: Eukaryota > Metazoa > Chordata > Actinopteri > Gadiformes > Gadidae > Melanogrammus > Melanogrammus aeglefinus. The sequence goes on from OLKM01000329.1 coordinate 56,811, forward strand.
AGAAACTGTATTTCGCTACGATACTTGATTCACTCTTTCCTCCTAGACAAACCAGAAAGGGGGCTCAATATTCAAAATACTGGAAAAAAATAATAGCTCACAGCAACATATTGAAAAGAAGAACTATGAACTATGTGAACTTAGTTCAAAATTTTGAATTATGAATGTTTAACTGAACTAGTTCATTTTAAAGTTTGAACTAGTTCACATAACGAAAGTGACTTTCGTGTGTGTGTGTGTGTGTGTGTGTGTGTGTGTGTGTGTGTGTGTGTGTGTGTGTGTGTGTGTGTGTGTGTGTGTGTGTGTGTGTGACTAACAACAGCTTCTATATGTTACATGTCACTATCCAATATCAGATTGGTGTACACCCTCCTATCCCAGAAAGTAGTACGTCTTTTCCGTTCTAAATTAGTTTGGCACAGCAACTCCCACTGGGCGGGTTCACCCCCTATTCAAATGACATGAGGTTGGTGGGTATCTGTTGAGACACAAAAAGGCACATAACAATGGAGATTACAAACACGCTTTTACATTTCAAAGAATATCAACCATTCTAAATGCCAAGAATTCAAAATGTATACAACGAATGTATATTTGCTTCATCCTTGGACACAGTGAACCGACTTCCCAGTGTGTCGTTTCCCCGACCGGCTCTAGAGGCTGCTAGGGAGAGTTTAGTTTTTTGGTTTCGATCAAACTTCTAAAAGGTAATTCAAATTCAACACCAGTCCCAGACTACTCACTGAATATCGATAGTCCAATCACAGGGGCGAATGCGTACCGCACTCTGCGTGCGCTTTCATTTGCATAAAAGTTACCTTTCCAACTGTTCCAACACGCCGTTAGCCCCTAATTTGAATGATAGCCATCCCATAATCCTTTGCATCACACAATGCTGCGTCCCAATCCAAAGTGGATGAGGCGTTGCCCCTTCTGTTCCAATCACAACGAACACGCTACAACAGCTGGGGCATTGGTCTTCTGTCAATGGGGACCAAGCGTGGTCAAGCATATGGCTTTGTTCTACTGTGAACGTCTCTGTTGACTCCCAACAGAGTTGAATAATGTGAACTTCAAAAAAAAGGAGTTTTTTTTTTTTTTCTAGGCTTTAACAAATAGGCCCTGCAGTGCACCTCGCGTTCAACAGACACTTGACCCTCTGACAGACGGTGACTACGTACCTGAGGTCGGTTGCTCTTACTCGCCTCTTCCAAGTTCTTGTGCCAGATAATCGCCAAAAACCTGGATCCCGTCTGGAACTTGTAAACATTGCCTGCAAAAGTGAGGTTTTAAAAGGAAAACTTTTAACTTGCGTGATGAGATTCAGATTTAGTGTCTGTGAACATTGAATGTTTATTTAAAATACACTTAATAAAATAATGGGACGAAAAGTTGAGACCTTTGTCCGGATCGTTGAGCTGGAAAATGTTGGGTCTGGTTGGGTCGTCGGGCAGAACGGCGATCCATCCCGTGACACACACCTTTTTACAGGGTCTGGACTTGTACTGTTGAGTACACAGGGTGAGGGTGTGTCAGAGCGTTAGCGTTCTGTGCACTGGACCAAAACAAATATGGAATTACTGCTGAAGCATGAACAATGTTGTGATGCTCTGTTCTGTAGACAAGAGTGTGTGTGTGTGTGTGTGTGTGTGTGTGTGTGTGTGTGTGTGTGTGTGTGTGTGTGTGTGTGTGTGTGTGTGTGTGTGTGTGTGTGTGTGTGTGTGTGTGTGTGTGTGTGTGTGTGTGTGTGTGTGTGCGCTTACATGCTTTCTTTCAGAGGCCCTCAAAGATTTGGCCCCATAAAACGTGAGTGTGGAACCAGAAAGAGCAATCCAAAATCTTGTCCACGATGACAACTGCAACACGTTCAAACCAGTATGAATAACATTTAAATGCATGTTCAGACAAGCGGGAACTTTCATGTTTCATTTCCAGTGCAGGTTCTCGTAAACCTTTACACTGGACTTAAAACGGCGTGTTCAGTTATTTTAAGCATTATTCAAACTCTATGCCTGCAGAGACTATGTCTTGAGCTAGACAGTTTCAGACTGCCACACATTTTACTGAAAAGGGGATCCTTTGTATTTCTGTGCTGGAAATAATTGAAAGGTGACATATTATACCACCAGGTGTGAGTGTGATTACCATTTTGAAAATCGGCCTCTTCTGACATCACAAGTGTCCACCTAGATGTTTGACGGCTAGATGAGCAACATTTGCTACAGTCCACTGGGTAGGCTGGTAGACTGATCTATCCAGCACACATCTAGGTGGACACGCCCACTTGTGATGTCAGAAGAGGCCGATATTCAAAACGGTTTGTGACGGCTAATCACACTCACACCTACTGGTGTAATATGTCACCTTTAATCTCGGGACCTCTACTTGTCTCTCCAAAGTCATAGCTTCCCCGTCCAGATGAAATCAACTTTAGAAGATAACGATAGTTCCATGTACCCTGGGCTTGCGTCCCTCTTTCAGCAGGGTCCTCCTTCGAAGGGGGCCCTCTATGGTGACGCCCCCCACCTGGGCACAGCCATGACAGGAGCTGGCCCCCGAAGGGCTGGGACCAAGAGAGCAAAACACAGGAGATTCTGTTCAGCCTACCGTCTTTTCGTGTAGATCCATCTTTAATTCTTTTCAGTGAAAATAAATTAAAAAAACCAAAAACAAATGAACTATACCTAATCAAGTTGCGTGATCAATAGTTCAATCAAAATATCAGGGATCGTATTGATTTGAATATCGTAGACATGTCCATGTCGAACATGGTCCTACGCTTTGCAAATCGATACGATGTTCACCGGACATGTTGCGCCGTGTCCCGTGACATACATTACAACTCTACTACGAGGCTAAACCGGGGGTCCCTCTCAGCACCCCCCCCCGAGGAAATCAATACAGTAAACCATCTTCTAAAAGAAAGATGTATATAGTGAGTGGACGATAGCCATGTTCACAGTAAAGCAGGTTTTTACCCCCCCCCCACCACCACCACCACCGGACAGCGCTGCCCACCAGCATGCGTTGACGATGGCCCGTGCGGCTCGAAGGAAGCTGCGCATGCAGAGAGGCTCATTCTGGGTCGAGGTCAAAGGCCAGACGGATTGAGGTCAAGGTTTAAACCTCAGCGGTCGAGTGTTAGTGTGTGTGTGTGGGTGTGTGTATGGGGGCCCCGGGGCCGCTGCGATGTACCTGTAAACATAGCTGCAGCTCCGGGGAGAGTTGCGGTGCGGAACCCTCCAGTTGGGGCCTAAGGTGGCATACATACGGCCCCTGTGGTCACAGAGTGGCACAGTCAGTGTGAGCAGAGCTGCGGATGAAGAAGCTTTTCTATGGATCTCCCACTTTAAAGGTTTCCAAAAGTAAAAAAGAAAAGGGCAATGAGGCTGCTCTTGTCCAACAATGATTAATATTGTTAAAGACTCCTTTTACTCCTCAGATACAATGCTTTTATGGGACGGAAACGACAAGTATTACAAAGATCACAGGGAATCACTTCTTCTCATGCCACACACAATGCCACTAAACACCAAAAACAACAAGAACATACAACTCACTTTGGGTGAAGCAGACTTTAACGCGCAAGGCTTTACAACGTGGAACCCACTTCTCTTCAGATTTCGTCAGAAGAAATCATTTCGGTTCATTTTGTGGCACTTTGGTTGACTTTTTCATGAACAGTGAGCCTCGTCGAGAACTTATTTTAGCAATGCATATGCTTCATCCAATATCTCTATACACTTAAATCAACCACAATAATCATGGATAGATGTGATTACAGTTGGCTGTACAAATAACCATTGGATGCAGGAAAGTGAATGTATCTGGTTGTTTTGTGTATTTACATCATCGTGATAAAAGCGCCGTGACCTGGTTCAGTGTGCAGGAGTCCACTTTATAGGGGAGCGGCTTTGTGCTTATTTTCATCAGAATCTTTCAGTTGTTGATACATGCATGAAAATTGACAAAGCAGTCTCCATGGCTCCCTTCGACAAGAAAATGTTCAGATATTTGAAATCTCAAATGTTTGTTTCTTGCGATTTTCACGCTTGCATCACAAATTGAAAGATTGTAGCACTTATCTGCTCCACTATTAGGGCTGTAACTTGCAATAATCTTCAGAGTAATAACTTGCCACCAAAAATAAACACGAGTTGCAGCCCTAGATGAATACAACTGCTCTCTGAAACAAACCGTGGAAGAAACTAAACTCTGCAGGGTATATGTGTCAGAATTAAGGGATTAGTAAGCAGCTGGGATTGCGTGGTTTATGTTCTTACCTTTCCATCCCGGGTGATTGCTCTTCTCCAAGGGAGCTCTCACTGCTCCCTAGCGAGCAGACAATGAGGAGAAGACCGTTACTCCCATCAGGTTACTGGTTTTCCATTAGGGCACAACAAATGGTTCACTATTCCCCATTTCTCATATTGCACACCGAATAAACATGAGCAAAGCACTAGGTGTCAGCATCGATGCTTTTGCTAGTCAGCATCGTTTTTCAAAAGAAATAAAGTCTTATGGATCCGATTATTTTCATTCAGAAACTGCGAAGATTGCTGATGCTGCCACCCAACCCCCCCCCCCCCACCAGGGAATCGGTCATTCTAGTGAACATGACCCACAGGTCAAACTAATGGGCCGTCAGTTTGCTGCAGGACCTACCTAAAGACAGGCCGTTGGACACGGACGTGCTGTGTGGGTCGGTCCGGACCGGACTCTGGGACTCCAGGAAGCTGTCGTCCAGCAGGTGTCTGGCCTTCCCCGTGGAGAAGGTGGCGCTCTTGCTCTCCGACATGCCGTACTGACACATCATACTGCGGGAGGGGGACATGGATGGATTTAAAACGTTAATGTCAACGTTAACAACACAATGCCTCCGGAAGTCCGTTCCAAATTACTAGGATAACGCTTTACCATCATTCGTAGCACTGTGTCCCATCAAATTCATGCAGACCAATAGACCCTTTCCACAGAGACGCCATCATAGGACGACCAGGGTTTTGTTTTTTTTTCCGCTCAATTCTTCACGGCCTCATCCGCAAGCTCCGCATGTTTATATCGGAGCTGGACTATCCTCTCCTCCCTAGTTTAGTCTACAAGAGCAGATCCATAATGAGTGTCCGGAGCGACCCCTGTGTTGTTCCTGCGACGACACCCCTGTGGAAAAAGGTCTGTTCCGTTGATGAACCATCCAGTGCACCACGGGCCACGGTCTAGAGCGAGGCGGAGGGGGTGCTGGTGGGGGCCCGCACAGGGACTCACTTGTTCCCCAGGCTATGGCTCTTCCTGTGATGGGAGGGGGGCGGCGTGTGGACGTCGTGGACCCCCACCGAGGCGTCGGGGCAGGTGGGCCGTCGGCTGTACCTCACGGAGGCAGAGACCTCGGACAGACCTGGGACAGCGCAGAGAGACTGCGGTGAGCCACGACACACACTTGGGGGGCACCTAACCGACTGTGTGTACAGCCTGTGTACATGAGCTTCATGTAAGCCTTTGACATATCTACTTGCATACAATCTGAATTATTCTGTACTCCATTGCATTTCTATTTAAACGTATTACATGGAGCAGGAGGGGAATTTAAGAGGGATTCGATCATGTTCCATTTGCGCATACACAATAAGGAGACAGAAGTTATATATTTTTTTAAACCCAACTCTATAAATAGAGTCCCTCATAATCCGGCGCCAGGTTGCCATTGAACGGTGAATCCTACCTGCTAGGTCCTCTTTAGAAGAAGCGATTCGAGGAGAACTGTTGCCTGGCTCAATCTTCAGAGACAGCCTGCAACGCAGGAAGACCTGGATCAGTGTTACCAGTAGATACTTTGGACCAGACAGTTTTATCCAGCCTACATCAAATGCATCAGTGGTCTTGGATCCAATGGTCCTACAGTAGTCTCCAATATGGTTTCATGGAGTATGTTATAAAACTATTAACTGAAGGAATCTCATGAAGTGTCTTCCTAATAGTTGTTCGGCCTAGTGAACGATATTTTACTTTCTAGCCGTTCACAGTAGGAGTTACATGCTGCTCTTACATGAAAATTAATATGCAGGAGATGAGGCTAAACCAACTCCCATGTGTTTCAGATGTTCAGGGGGTTCCTACTTGAAATTGTCGTCCTCAACAAACTTCTGCAGCTCCTCAATGTAGCGGACAGACATCAGGTACTTGTGGATGTGCGGGAGCGTCCCCAGATGATCTGATCAGAGGGCAGGAAATAGTCACTTTGGGTTCCCTTACAGAAGGGACGCAACTTGTTTGGTGAAAACCTGGATGGAAGGGTTTTATGTAATTAATGTGAAAAAGGATTTTCTTTTAACATACATAAAATGGATTTACATTGTAAGACCTAAGAAGCAGGCCCTATTTCACAGATAAATTCCCCTCGTGGTACCACTTTATACTTTTCACTGCAATAGAACACCGAAATCATCACCAACACTTTGGGAGACCCAAAAGGTTTCCAAGTGAAAAAAGAGAGTTTTGGGATTACCCAACCTTTGACTCAGAACGCCGCTTACCATATTTACATGACATCTGAAGGTCAGAGATGACCCTGAACGCCGCTTACCATATTTACATGACATCTGAAGGTCAGAGATGACCCTGAACGCCGCTTACCATATTTACATGACATCTGAAGGTCAGAGATGACCCTCAAGAGGTTGTTCATCTGGTTGGTGCGCTGCTCTGTCTCGATGATGCTCCCAGAGGCAGGGTAAGCAGAGTCGATGTAGATCATGTCTAACAGGTAAATGCCTGTCGGGGGGGGGGGGGTGTGTGGAGGCATTAGACAAGGTGTGTTTTGAATGGTGCATTAAAACAAATAAAAAAAGGTGGACATTAGACAATGATATGAATGTTAGTTAATTTTGACATGTTGTAAATACATTCATTTTCTCATAAGAATCACTGATGTGTCTTAGTGCATCAATAGATAGATATCAATAGAATAGTGTATTAAACTAAATTAAGTGAAAATAATCCTGGGTCCCGTGTGACTCTGGAGGTGAGGCAGTCCTACCAAGGTAAGGAATACAGGGCACCATCTTGAGGGACCGGATGTATTCCCTCATGCAGGTGTAGTTCTCCTCCTTTGAGGTCAGGTAGTTGAGCTTGTCAAAGGTGGCCTTGTCTTTCCGACTGATCAACTAGAGGAACGAAAAACGAGAGGAGAAATGGATGTATATTACGCAAACTAAACAAGCTAAACTAAACAACAGGAACAGTCTGGAACAGTCGACGACGTCGAAGACACATTTCGCTCTAAGGGGACATGGTTTTCCACTCTGCAGCGCCTCAATTATTAATATAAGGCTGATGTTGTGTAAGGCATTCACTGCGTATTTATGTGTGACTCATAACATGTTGGTTTTAGGGCTTTTAAAGTGAATGTTATTCTGTGACACAATGATGCAGCAGAAATCTTCAAGCTGAAATCTTTCAATTCAAGCCGAAATCTTTCAAAATGAGACAAAACTGCACTCGTATTTGCTAAATTGGGATCATGACAACTTTATTAATCCATGTCCATTTTGTTACTCATTCAGTCATTTCGTCCTGACCCCCCCAACCACTCCATTATGCTACAATATTAACTACCGCTCAACCTTTTGCTCTGCATCTTAACAATCCGAGCAGAACACAGTAGTACGATTTTATAGATGAAGTGTTGAAAATATATTATTATTATTATTATTATTGATAAATTCATTTTAGTCATTGACAAAAGTCTGGGGGTGGAAACATTAAAGAGTGTGTTGAAACGGCCGGCTATGGACGCTGACTGCCCACCAACGCGTCTGCCTCATGGCTCTTACCGCCCAGGTTTTGCTCAGTCTGAAGATAGGGGCACTCTGCAAGGCCGACACCACAGACACCAGAGCGTGGAGGTTGTTCAGCTCCAAAAGTTTCTGTGATGAATAGAAGCGAAGAACACGCAATGAAGAATGGTGAGACTTTTTTTAAACTGGCCAAAAAAATTTTTTTTTTAAATTGAAATATGCCATCAAATGTACCCGAAAACAAAAAACCAGTAACCAAACTTTTTTTAACCACTATAATTCTGAAAGAACTTTGGCTTCCGCCTATTTCCAGAGCAGTGTTTGCCAGAGAGACCTGGGTGGGGAGGTCATTTACTAGGGTATATTGCAATGACTTCTTTTTTTTTTATATTGCAATTAACCCTCAACTTTTATTTGTACAAAAGGAGAGCGGGGAACTCGTCTGCGGTGCAACGCAAAACCTCTTGCGAGAAGACTTGCCGAGTGTCACTTGAGAAACCCATCAGCATCTATACTCAAGGCCCAGCACATACCACACAAGATCGAAAATGGTACGTTTGCACAGACTGCTCTGTTTATTACAAGACTAACCAGTTCGAAACAGGACATGCTGAGAATTCTGTCAGCGTTATACATAACAGGCCCATCGCAGTAACTGTACTGCACTCTGTGTATCGTTGATCACACCACGCAGACTGAGCAGCACTCAATTCAATTGGTCATCATAGGGTGCTTCAGACAGAAACAAACCGCACGTGTATGAGCTGGGTGCGTCTGATCCAGTGACCTGTCAATAAACTATCTACCCACATACTAGGGCTGCTCGATTATGGAAAAAAACGATTATTTTTGAAAACATGTTTACAATTATTCAGCATTTCTCTCCAAAAAAACGATTTAACAGAGACCTTGAAATCTCCCGATAAACAAATACATTTTCTAGGTTTTTCTATATTCGAAAATAATGTGCTAATATGTATCCAGCTGTTCTGCGTTTTCTATAAAACATTTAATGAAATATATAGACTCACCGCTTTATTAGGTACACCTGTCCAACTGCTTGTTAACGCAAATTTCTAATCAGCCAATCACATGGCAGCAACTCAATGCATGTAGACTTGGTCAAGACGATCTTCTGCAGTTCAAACCGATCATCAGAATGGGGAAGAAAGGTGATTTAAGTGACTTTGAACGTGGCATGGTTGTTGGTGCCAGACGGACTGGTCTGAGCATTTCAGAAACTGCTTATCTACTGGGATTTTCACGCACAACCATCTCTAGGGTTTACAGAGAATGGTCCGAAAAGAGAAAATATCCAGCTGAGCGGCAGTTCTGTGGGCGCAAATGCCTTCAGAGGAGAATGGCCAGACTGGTTCAAGCTGATAGAAAGGCAACAGTAACTCAAATAACCACTCGTTACAACCGAGGTATGCAGAAGAGCATCTCTGAACGCACAACACGTCGAACTTTGAGGCGGATGGGCTACAGCAGCAGAAGACCACACCGGGTGCCACTCCTGTCAGCTAAGAACAGGAAACTGAGGCTACAATTCGCACAGGCTCACCAAAATTGGACAATAGAAGATTGGAAAAAGGTTGCCTGGTCTGATGAGTCTCGATTTCTGCTGCGACATTCGGATGGTAGGGTCAGAATTTGGCGTAAACAACAAAAAAGCATGGATCCATCCTGCCTTGTATCAATGGTTCAGGCTGGTGGTGGTGGTGCAATGGTGTGGGGGATATTTTCTTGGCACACTTTGGGCCCCTTAGTACCAATTGAGCATCGTGTCAACGCCACATCCTACCTGTTGCTGAGTATTGTTGCTGACAATGTCCATCCCTTTATGACCACAGTGTACCCATCTTCTTATGGCTACTTCCAGCAGAATAACGCGTCATGTCATAAAGCGCGAATCATCTCAGACTGGTTTCTTGAACATGATAATTCAGAGTTCACTGTACTCAAATGGCCTCCACAGTCACCAGATCTCAATCCAATAGAGCACCTTTGGGATGTGGTGGAACGGGAGATTGGCATCATGGATGTGCTGCCAACAAATCTGCAGCAACTGCGTGATGCTATCATGTCAATATGGACCAAACTCTCTGAGGAATGTTTCCAGTACCTTGTTGAATCTATGCCACGAAGTATTAAGGCAGTTCTGAAGGCAAAAGGTGGTCCAACCCGGTACTAGCAAGGTGTACCTAATAAAGTGGCCGGTGAGTGAGTGAGTGTGTGTGTATGTAAAACTCAATTATATTAGTTTGGAGATCGTTTAACGCAAAAATTGATATTGAGATCAAAGTTTGATTAATCGCACAGCCATACCACATACTCGTCTTTACCTCACCCCCAAGTTTAAAGAGAAGTCCTCGTGAATTGCATTCCCAAAACCTGTGGTGCACGCACCATTTAGAGTCAGACCGAACATTACTTGGAAAAACATTACTTTGTACACTTTGTGAACTCACCTTGGCAATTTTGACAAAATGACCCAGGATTTCTGCACGGATTCTCAGGGTCCTGGCGGTCAGAAGCTCCCTCACCAGCCAGAAGCTTACCTATGGATCAACCAGAGGAGATGAGAATGAAAAACGCTGACATCCATTTGAAAACATGCCAGTATACCGAACGACTTTTTGAAATATGGGATTTGAACAAGAGCACAGCCCAGTCAAAGGTTTGAGGGTACGTGTCAGTCGGCGAGGTGCAAGTGTAAACTATTACACACTTCAGGCGATTGGTGATTAGTTCTATTTACTCTTGGTTGGTTTTGCCAGGGTTGATAAGGCAGGATTGCGTAGGAGTCAACCTTACAGTTCTTATTTAACAGTTCAGCAAGATTTACTATTTTATTATTTAGCAGACTCTTTGATCTAAACCGACTTGTGAACTGAGGAGCAGGTAGAAGTTGGGGCATCTTGCTCAAGGATTTCTACAGGTAGGTTGCATCCCTTGGGGATTGTACCCAGTACCTTTCTGCTGGCAGTAGTAGACAATCTGACCACAGCACCATCAGGGCATATCTGTCTAGGATTCTCGAAAAGACATGCCATTGATGCCAACGCATGTCCACTCTCGAAGGGCCTACCTGATTAAACCTGCGTGTAAAAGCTACCACGTTGGGGGCCTAAACTGTGCTTCTCCTTCCTGTTCCAACCACAGCTTGACAGCTCCTGCAAAAACAAAGCAATTCCAGTATTAATCACAGACTACTCTTGGCTTAGGTACAGACAGCCTTGCAAACAGTGTAAATACGGTCATTTTTGCTGCTGTTCAGAGATCTGACCATGCTTATGTCCCCATAAACATGTCCCATCAAAGAACTGAATGCTGTAATCAAATTCAACACTTTACATTTTACCACTCACCATATCAATGGTGGTCAACAAGTTTTTTCAACACAGCTCATCTTGTTATCCATTCAGAGAAAACACATGTACACAATATATGCAAGCTTTGACCAAGGGACTTTAAATCCAACATAGTTTTCAATCATTTCTAGTATATAACACACACACACACACACACACACACACACACACACACACACACACACACACACACACACACACACACACACACACACACACACACACACACACACACACACACACACACACACACACACACCACCTTATACTTAAAAATTATAGTATACTTTCAGAATAAGAGTACCATCTTACCTCTGGCTGTATGGCTTTAAATACTGGAGCATCCATGAGGGTGATTTGGCTCTAGAACAACAAATAAAGACAGTCAAAGACAAAAAAAAAAAAAGGAGAGAACCTTCAAATCATCCAACTACATGTTCATAAACCGCCAGCATATTGAACGGTACTCACGGCAAATTCCTCCGGCGTCACCTTCAAGACATCAAACACAACCGCGTCGTAGCTCTTGGCATAGTTGACGCAAGAGCCATCCAGCGAATCAGAGCTGCTGCTGGCCTGCATTTGGAAGAAATATACCAAAGATGAGACCCAAACAGCCCGAGGTATTCTGACCAACAGCTCAACTTCTCAATGATTCAGTTAACAGGAAAAATACCCAACTTTAGGGCGCTTTTCTCAAATCAAAACTGATAATGCTGATACCAGGGATAATATTTCATTTTGGTTGCATTTCCTCTAGAGATTGAATCCAACCCCGAACCAAACACACACAAACTGTCTCCCTCCTGGTCCATCTCTCGAAACGAGTCAAGTTTCAAAATAAAAGAAAAAAGGAAAGAAAAAAAAACACGGCAAAGAAAAAATACTTCAAAATAACCATATAAACAAGCATGACTAAAACCAAATGGTTTCCCACAAGAGAGCAGTTTACGGGAAATTACAAACAAAAGACATTGGAAGCGGAGTTTGGAACGATGCAACATTAAACAGATTGCACAATTTGAGCACACACAGCTGTCCAAAAAGGCGACCCTCTCACCTCTGACGTGACCGAGTTGATGCTGGTGCCATCGGAGAGCCCGTTCCTGCGATACATGCTCACAGAGGGGCCGTCCAGGCTGACTCGGGGGGGGCAGCCGGGGCCCTTAGCGCGACGGCACACATGACCAACCACCCATGCCTGGAGAGACAGGAGTCCACCATCAGAAATCACTCCGAAACTGAAAGAACATCGTCGTATAAAACGGGAAATAAGGTAATGTAGAAGAACAACAAACGATCGAGTCCTCTGATAGTAAAGTGAGGGGCAAGGTCACCATGACAGTCCCAATATCAAAATCAGAAATTGAATTTAAAAAAAAATAAAAGGAGTAGGGGCTAGGCCCTCCCTGCCCAAAGGCACAGCCCTCAATCCCCTAACACTCGCAGCCTACCAGTAGGCACGCGAGGAATCCAGAAATACCTCAGGGCGTCTCCTTGTGATTGGTTAGAGCAATCCATCTCGCCCGTTAATCACAGGTGCACGAAATGCAATGGTGGAAAACGCAGGGAGGGAGAAAAATCTTTAAATTTGCTTAAAGAAAAAGCGCATGTGTTGCAAGTCCCAGTGTGACATGATATTTTATCATCTGCACAGGTGTGGATGTTTTTAGTCTGGGTTGCTATCGCAACTTTTTTCCTCCTCCATCCTCCTAGCTTTAGTTTCTAGATACACTGAATAATGGACACTTTCGAAGAAAGTCCAGAGAAACATACATTTGACCAATGTGTATTCTGTTCAGCCCCATCTCCAATGCCATGTTCCATTAAGAGATGCAACAAGAGAAGTCTGTTCTGCCATGTTATCATGATCATCATATATAATGCATATTTAGAAAATATGTTTCTGAGGCATAAGTGTCTTCCAAAAGAGATGCTTTAACTTTGATATTATGCGTCTATACAACAAATGTAGTCTGTGCACAAAATAAATATTCTGATCTTCCCTACAATGAAACATACTTAAATACTGAATTGGCAGTAGGCCTATATGAAATTGGGTATCCATATTTCTTAATTTCCTGTCTATAGCAATACCAATCAAAAGAAGAAAATGGATGAAAACACCCCTCAGAAACAGATGATTCTGAGATCAGCGTTGGCAGACCCTACTGCAGCCTGTATGACGCACACGTTTCAAAAGGTCCACAAGCTCGGACCGAGGCGACCTTTCAGCCAACGTGAAGCAAATCTTTTTTTTTTTGTGGCTCATCCAATATCAATTCAAATAGCTAATCTTCAGTGGATCGGGCTGGAAAATCGGGCTTTAAAAAAACAAGTTCTACTCGGTCTGCACAGCAGTTCCCCCGAAAATGTGGTCTGTGAGTAACTAAAAAAAAAAAAGTAGAGCACGGTGGGTTAGGGGTTAGAAGGACTGCTTTGAACCCAAAGGTTATTGATCCTTTAAAGTTTCCACCAAATGGCATACATTGGTCCAGGGGGAGTCCTTTCCTGGTGATAGTCAAACTCATCCCTGTCCGTAGGGCTTGCAAAAACGGGCCCATTTTTTCAGCAGGAGCATAGGAATTCATTTTGGTATGTTACTGTATGTTAACATAATGCACTCTGACATGCAAGCCCTTTAGCTGTGTTATAGGGCTATAGCTGTGGCTTGCATTGACATTGACTATATCAAATTTGTGACATCACAACTATCAACATACATCTGGGAGATAGACCTCAATTTGTGATGTCACAAAGTCCTTCCCTCCCTGAATATAGGCCTATCCTTTGAAAATAGGGTCAATCGATCCTCTTTTGTAAGAGGCTCTATATGCAATTGTGACTCAAATGTGCGAGTCTCTTCATGTTGGGCACTGGAGTCCCTTGCCTGGTATCTAGTCAGAAATTAGCAGCTTTGATCTAGATGTCACCACCAAAGACATCGAAACCCATTGTATTGTTGGATAGTTACACACCTTTTATTACAAAGAGAAATTGAGCCTTCCCACTACGATGAGGCTAGTGGATATGTCACATCATTCAGAGATCTTGTACATTACCAGCCTAAGATGTTTTAGAGAAGATGTGAGAAGTCTCCCTCTCAATTGATTCGAAAAGGAAATACTGTGTAGAGATCCCTAAGGACACCCATTTAAGATCACACACACACACACACACACACACACACACACACACACACACACACACACACACACACACACACACACACACACACACACACCAAAATAGAAAGCAAAAGCAACACTCCACAGCCAGTGGAAATAACCTCATTTTCCATATCTATTGTTTACATAATCTCGTTCCTGAATATTTACTATAGACCTAGTCTATAATCGACATCTAGACTAAACATGATGACGGCTGACAGACTAACAGTGCATTATTTCCAGGCCCTCATGTCACAGTCACTGATTAAATGATCATTCGAAAACAGAAATCTCGACTACAAAGCGGCACGGCCATATGAGCGTTGACGGTTAAGCCAAATGCAATGAATGTGTGCGAAGGACAACGACTTTAACCAACAGCCTAATTATGAATAGGGAAAACCCTTAACGGACGCAACAGCGCAAGACAACCCAACATTAGGCCGCAAAAATATACACACACTACATAGCCTGCACACTCGTCCGACATGCAGGTTTCAGTCAAATTGTCTGCGATCACACAATCGACTGCCGCATACACTAGCTTTTTTTTTCCCCCCCATCATCTCCAAAAAGATACACCACACATACACACACCCTCTCGTTGTCACCTCGTAGCTACCCTGCAATAGCTCCCGTCACGACGTAAAGCACCTTATGACAAGGCGTTGAACGCAATTGGCCCTCAGTTATGTCCGTAATGAAACGCGAAAAAAAATTACGTCCAAGGGTCATGTCGTACATGCGTGACCATGTACTGGATGTGGTTGTCCATACCTAATGATGCGGGTGCTGCTGGCCACGTATCAGCGTAGACAAATCAATCCGAGCGAACGCACTACTACACTCGCTGTAGTCTCTGTTCTGTCCCTGCAATGATTTACGATCCCAGGTTGGTTATTCCTTTAAGACGAACATGAAGCCAAGGTCGCAACGTTTTCACCAGGGGAGATGCAAAGCGTGTACAAAACATCAGATATACTCATACGAATGTGGCAGAGATATTCAGAAAATCCAGCTTTAGTCCCGCAGAAAAAAAACCGAAACAATATAGGTTATAGCAACAGCAGCAGGAAGTGTCAGGCAGGTACACTTGTGTGTTGACGGCTAGATGCGTTGCCTAATCATGCTCTCGCAACCAAGACAAAGTACCGCCTATAGTGGAATAGCAGCCAATCATTTAGTGAGCGGACCTAATGTTCATCAGACGCAGGTGCATAGGGACCCGGTCGGTAGATTTACTGTTTTAGTATAGGCCTTTGATTTAAAATCAGAGAATAATGTAATGATGCAAATAGTAATAATATACATACACTACTACTACTACTACTACAACAGCGGTCGATAAAGAAAATGTATTCAGTTGTTGTCAAATCCTTATCTAACGCATTATTTTTCTTAAAACAATAGGGGGTCCGGGAGGTATAGTAAAGGAGGGCCTAAAGGAAGCGAAGGTATTAAAGGTAGGGTCGGAAGGTCCTGGGGTGTTAGAGGGTCCTGGAGGGATAGAGAGTCCTGGAGGGATAGAGGTTCATGGTGAGATAGAGAGTCCTGGAGGGGGTTGAGACCCAGGAGGAATAGAGGGTCCACAGGGGGGGGGGGGGGGGGGGGAGTGGGCCCTGAAGGAATAGAGGGTCCTTGGGGGATAGAGGGTACTGGAGGGATAGAGAGTCCTGGGGGGATAGAGAGTCCTGGTGGATATAGGGTCCTGGGGGATAGAGAGTCCTGGGGGGATAGCGGATCCTGGGGGATAGAGAGTCCTGGGGGGATAGAATCCTGGGGGGATAGAGTCCTGGGGGGATAGAGAGTCCTGGGGGGATAGAGAGTCCTGGGGGGATAGAGAGTCCTGGGGGATAGAGAGTCCTGGGGGATAGAGAGTCCTGGGGGATAGAGGGTCCTGAGGGATAGAGAGTCCTGGGGGATAGAAAGTCCTGGGGGATAGAGGGTCTTGGGCAATAGAGGATCCTGGGGGGATAGAGAGTCCTGGGGGGATAGAGGGTCCTGAGGGATAGAGAGTCCTTGGGGGATAGAGGGTCTTGGGGGATAGAGGGTCCTGGGGGATAGAGGGTCCTGAGGGATAGAGAGTCCTGGGGGATAGAGAGTCCTGGGGATAGAGGGTCCTGAGGGATAGAGAGTCCTGGGGGATAGAGGGTCCTGGGGGATAGAGGGTCCTGAGGGATAGAGAGTCCTGGGGATAGAGAGTCCTGGGGGATAGAGGGTCTTGGGGGATAGAGGGTCCTTGGGGGATAAAGGGTCCTGGGGGGATAGAGAGTCCTGGGGGATAGAGGGTCCTGGAGGGGGTAGAGGGTCCAGGAGGGGGTTGAGATCCTGGAGGGGTGTCAGGCTGCAGTCAATTTCCGTTTCATCAGAGCAATGTGCTGCAGTACACCTTTGTCCCTGAAGGGGGCAGCAGCGCTCCACGTGGTGATGGAGGAGGCGGTGGCGGAGGCCAGAAGGTCTGTCTGGGGAGCCTCCGTGAGGTCCTCCCATAGACTGTCGGGTCCTCCCCGGTCAACCAGAAACTGGGCGAGGCCCTGGTCAAGCTCTCCTAAAGAGGACGCTCATATTGACCTCTTACATTACCACAACTTACATTTCTTCATACAAATAAAATTATTCCGTGCAAAAATATTTCATGTTAATTAAATAAACAATGTACTGCAAAATACATTTTTACAAATACAAATTGAACATGATCACCATGTTTTAGTTGCTTTATATTATTGTCCATGTTGACAGTGATTTGGAATTTGTGGCAAATTAATTAATGAGAGGAGGGTTTTATATTACACTCCATGATGTCCTAATTTCATACAATGTGCAAGTTTAAAATATAAAATATAGTCAAATAGAAAAAATAGAAAAATGCATTTCCTGCATATAGGTTCCATATATCTATATATAGGTTTCTATATATAGATATATGGCACCTACCCCCATAGGGAGAAGTAGGGTTATTGACCCCCACCCCGTTCCCATTACTTGATTTAAGCCATTTTACTAGGGCTTTACTAAAACATATTTCCAACCTCTCTAGTTAATTTAGTTATTTAATTGCTTTCTCTCAGGTGACTCCGCCCTTCTTCTTTTTTTTGCATTTGTCATTTTGCATCGCCTTCCTGGATGACGTGTCCAGAAGGAGCCGGAAGTCCTCACTCCGTCCAAAATGGCTTACCAGACTCTACAGCAGGAATATTTTCAAATTCCTGTCGTAACCAGGGCATATACAACGGCATGTGTCCTGACAACGGCTGCAGTGGTAAGATCATTTTTCAAACGTTCAACCGAATTAGACAGCGGTCTTTTAAACAATGAATTGTACGGTTCTTTAGCGCTGGCTAGAGGTAGCCTTTCTGTGGATGCCATGGACGGTACGTGTCAGGAGTAGACAGGCTAGCAAGTAAATATTGAAAGTACAGAATTCACACACAATCATACTCATTCTTCGTCAGATTATTATTGTATTTGTTTTCACTTCAGCACCAAACCGAAATATCCTTGGTTAATGGGACCACTTGTATTCATGGCTCATACTTTACAAACTGAGTTGTGACCTGTTTGTGAAACTAGTGTAACACGTTTTTTCCGTTAGTTATTGCTTTTCTTTTTTCACATTGATAATTTCACATGCCCCCTTGCTTGGATGTGATGTATCTTTCAATATTAAAATGTAGTTTCTGTAGACTTTAGAATTAATAAAAGTAAACAGTTCTCGTATAAATATCATCCTATCTAGTTCACGTTTGAATAATTTGGTCTCTTAATTTGAAATCTGAATGATAAAATACAATTACAATAATCTACTTTAAGCTACCTCTTCTGTTTGCTTGACTCTTTTGAGGATTGGATATTTGTATCCGAATTTTCGCTGCATATGAACTTGTCTGTGAAATTGCGTTTTCATATTGCAGTTTAAACCAAATTTCATAGAATGGCAGTATTTTTGATTGATCTTTTACTCTGAATTCTCTTTCAGCAACTTGAACTCATCACACCTTTTCAACTATATTTCAATCCAGATTTGATTTTAAGGAATTACCAGGTAAGCTATTTTTCTCTTTATTTTTCCATCTTAGGTCTGTGTGCTGCTACACATGTTAACCCTCAACCCTAACCCTCTGTTAAATTTGTTTGCATCAGTTGTCTTTTGTGTTTTGCCAAACTCATGACTTTGAAATCTTCAGCCCATCCAAGCCACATTCTCATCAAAGATAATGGTGTAGGCTAATCATAGAATAATGTATAGCACTTCTACCCAAACTGCTATCAGAGCAGAAGTAGCGCCTCTATTGGTTGCTAAACTGCTATCAGAGCAGAAGTAGCGCCTCTATTGGTTGCTAGGTCTTAACTTTGTCAAAATTAGGTCTGCCGATTTCTTCCCCAACATTGTTTTTGTATTTTCGTTGGGTTTGTGTTATTCTATGCTTATTCAAAAGAGCTTGGGTATCCCTAACGAGGTCCGGACTCGTTCAAGACCAAAATAAAAGCACCTTGCGTCAGAGAACAGTTCCAGCTGACAGAGCAAGGATTTTTTTTGTCCCAGCATTGCAAAATGTATCTGGAAGTAGTCTTTGACGTCAGAAGTCCTGTAGTGTGCGCTTGGCCTTATGGGCAGTTTGAGAATGGATATGGAGTTATTATAATCAGCATTTTACTATCCTTGCTTTTTTCTTCACTGTGTGTTTTCTTGCATTGTAATTTGCCTCTTTTTTTTTTTGCAGGTATGGAGATTAATAACCAACTTCCTCTTTTTCGGTCCAGTCGGCTTCAACTTCCTGTTCAATATGATTTTTTTGTATCCTTACCCAAATGTGTATTTAAGAAGGCCTTTGTATGATTGTTTTCACGTAGCAGTTTCACATGAACTCGAACCAGATGGCCTTAACCATTGAATCCCAGGTACAGATACTGTCGTATGCTGGAGGAGGGCTCGTTCAGAGGACGCACTGCTGACTTTGTCTTCATGTTCCTCTTCGGTGGACTCCTGATGACTGTATCCTTTAAGTGCCGGTTCCAGTACATCAATATATGAGCTTATTTATTATTTACTCACAAGTTTAACTATTTGCTTCTCATTTTCATTTGCATGCTTTCCTTAAGGGTGGTTTCTTTCTGAGATTAACCATATTTTATAATGCATACGATAAATGATTTTACTGTACTGTATGTTTTGACTCTTAAATCAGTGCTCAGATATTTGGCATTTTTGTCAGTCTGGTGTTTCTGGGCCAGGCTTTCACGATCATGCTGGTTTATGTCTGGAGTCGACGTAACCCAAACGTGCGCATGAACTTCTTTGGTCTGCTCAACTTCCAAGCACCCTTCCTACCCTGGGTGCTGATGGGATTCTCTCTGTTGCTGGGCAACTCCATCATTGTGGATCTATTAGGTACACTATTTCACACTTTATTTATACATTTTATATTATATCAGACACATATCAGGTCATCTGAGAAAAAGGGTTTTGTGAGTTTTTTTAAAACATACAATTGTATCCATACATTTGAGGATACATTTCTGCTCTCCTTTGCGTTACCCTCAGGGATTGCGGTTGGCCATGTGTACTTCTTCCTGGAGGATGTGTTCCCAAACCAGCCTGGGGGAGGCAGGTGGCTTAGGACTCCCTCACTCATGTGAGTTCTGAGCGTCTTCACCCATTTACTGTAGTCAAACATGATCAAAGAGCTATTTGTCTGTTTCACATCACCATCACAAGGCTGCTATGTGGTAGTTGCCAGGACTTTTTTTATTCATAAAAACATCTTATTTTTTTTGTGATGCAGAAAGATGCTTTTTGACACACCGGAGGAGGACGCAAACTACAACCCCCTCCCTGAGGAACGCCCAGGAGGGTTTGCCTGGGGGGAGGGACAGCATCTGGGGGAACAGTAAAGCCAGCCAGATGGGTCACTCATATGGACATTCCTTCAGTGAACGATGAAGGGGACAAACATGTTCTGTCTTAGACATGTTTCTTTTTGTTCCGGACAATTAATGCCAAACTTAAGAAGTGGGAGGTATCCATGTTGTCGTTTTTGTATATGACTTACCATACCTGGAAAAACTCGTGTTGATGCGAGATTGTTCCAAAAAAAAAAAAAAAAGACTATTTAAAGAGAAACTCCCAAGGACTGTTTATCATGGATCTTTATGCATTGTTGATGCTTGTCTCATGAAAACTTTTTTTTTAACGATTGACATGACAACAGTAGATTATATTTGAATTATTTCAATCATAACAAGTGTTTTTTTCCGTTTTTATTATACAAAAAAATAAATGCGTGAGTGGCAAATTCATAGTCGGGTTCGGTTAATCTTTTTTTTAATATACCAGTATATATAATCCATGTGTGCATGAGATTGAAGACTGCAGATGATCTTGTTAAATTGATTCAGGGTAATGTGTGTCTTAATGTTTGTGTATAATATTTTTCTTCTACCATTTACACTTGATTGTGACCTGCTTGTGTATTCCAAGGATATTATACACAAGGTGTATATTGTTACCTACTTCAGCCCCATGAAAAAAAATGAAGATGCCTGACTGAGTTTCCCCAAAAAATGGTTGCATTTTCCAGAATTTGTGAACCCTGTGTTGCGAATGTTTATTTTTTTATTGTGTATATATATGATTTGTTCTAAAACCCATAAAAAATGCTTTCCATTATGGTTTTGTGTGTGGGGTGGCGTTAGGTTAAAGAAACATAAAATGCAAAAATAGTCTTTAAGCGAACGTTGATTCCGTCAATCCTTCATAGCCGCAAACAAAGAGAATAGGGTAAACATAATAAAAATGGTTAACATTATTTATTGACCGCACTACCCATGACGCAAAAACAGTGCGCCAGGTTGATGACGTATGCCGGTACCCGGAAATTTGAATCTAGATAATTTCCTTTGTAGGGGGTTTATTTGGTTTCTTTCAAGCTTGTTAGCAACTGGGAAAAAAAAGATGCAATTGGCATTGAGTAAAACATTTGGCCAGAAGCCTATCAAATTTCAGCTTGAACAGGATGGGGATTTTTACATGGTTGGTTCGGAGGTACGTATGAAACGGTTGCAGGTATTCCGCTAAACATCGGTTTGCTCTCCTGAATTACCGCTAGCGGCTAACAGACCAGACCACATATTGTTGACTCCATGGTCCCAGTCAACATTGAGCCCCTGCCAGGCAACATTGTTGCAAAAACGAGTATGACGAATGAACACAAACTTAGATTTGTAAATGTTGCTAAATATAGGGTTTGCGTGTAACGTTAATAACTTGCATAGACAAAGGGACCACTTGAAATTGCTATGATGTGTTTATGTGTAAAACGTGGCATTCAAATCTTCGTAGATGTATAATGGGTACAAAATGCGGATTTTTGCATTAATTGTAGGCCTACTGCAGAAATGATTTGGGTGGGCCATTGATTTTGATCTAATACAGACTTTTAGACCACGTTAACACAACATAACCAAACAAACATAATTGATCACTGATAACCTTCCAGTGAATTCCAATGAGTATCACAACCATCTGTCATAGCCTCCACGATTTAGCTATTTATATATTATTCTTTATTGTGATTTATTGCATCGTATATAACTGGGCGGATGGAGTAAAAGGGAATGCAAACTATGTTTTACATACTTTCATATTACTTGCATACTTTCAGAACGACCCATGATTTGCATGCATGTTCTTGTCAGCCTCGTCTACCCGTTTATGTCAAGGTTTTGCTCAACATTTCAATTCAGACATGCGCGTTCTTTTAGATTAAAATTTTAAGCTGCACCATATTGAAACTTGTCACCGGTTGCAGATGTATCAACATTAATAAATGGTTTCTTTGAAATAATCTGGATGCACCAGTTAGCGCCTTCACGTACACCTGTCTGGTCCTACTTGTGGTTTATTGGTGACTTGGGCAAACGATAGAAAGACAGAAACACAAACACACTAGGTATTGAGAAAAATCTTAGGTTAAAATCACGGATCAGCGAGAAAACGCACAATAGTAGCAAACTATTATTGTCAATGCTTGAATTAAAAAATGTATGCAATTTATGCAAAATGTTACTCTGATTTAATGACCCAATGGGTTTGTCATCTTGCTTCGTTTGCCTTTCTAGGTGGGGAACTATTTGCGTATGTTCAGAGGCTCACTTTACAAAAGGTACCCATCACTATGGAGGAGGCTGGCATCCGTTGAGGAGAGGAAGAAGATCGTAGCTTCATCTCATGGTCAGTTCATTGATATCTAAATTAACACACAAAAATGTGTGGATTATTCAGTCTCTACCTGCTCATGGTGCCTAATTGTAGCCTTATGAGACTATTCAGATATTCACTTTTGCGTTTCCCAATGAATATCAGTCCGGCCTTAGTTGGACTGATATTGGACTTGGACTATTATTTCCACACATGGGCTTGGCCTTATGTCATAAGCACAGCAAATCAGATGACATAATCAAGTAATGATTTGGCTCTTTAACATCCTTAATCTGTATATTTTAAATGAAACATGTCGGATTGCTCTGTCGATGTTGACACATCCCTTGTGCACATCCGTTGTGTTTAAAAGTCAGCATACTACGACACTCGTCATGACCTGAAACTCCCTCCCCATTGCTGCCCGTCTCAACAGGCTCGAGGGTAGACTGATTTGCAGACAGAAACTGAGTCTCCCAAGGCTAGCATATTTGGATTTACAAATATGCTAGCAATATCATGCTCGCTAATATGCTATCAATTCTTTCATATAATGATGCTGACTATCTGTATGATTTCCAGCTACAAGTGTGACTCTGCTCAAGGCATCAGAGTGTGAGGAGATCTTCGAGGGTAATGATGAGAAATATAAAGCTATATCCATCAACACGGAACCCCCAGCCTACCTCCGGTAACTACTTTTTTTTTTTTTGTTATTTGGATGCACTAAATGTCTGCATAGGTACACTCACTCACAGAAATACTAACTCGTATTCATATTGTCATGTAAGTGCGTGGGAGAATTTTTTTTTAACAGTATGCAAAACCTTCCCATTCAAATTGATTACATTTAATTAAATGTGTTCTGTCAAACTTTAAAAAAAAGCCTATCATCTTTGTGATGAAGCAAAGGGCTGCCTTGTATATTTTATTAAGATACTCAACTTATTATATATATATATCAATTTACCCCGACAATAGATCATACTGTAAATATATCGTTTATTTTAATCTATTGCTCTATTACTACTAACACTCAATTCCAGTAGCAAACTGTAACTGTAATCTAACCTCGCTCACTATGAAATTTGATTGTCTACGTAGTTGACGTACCAACAATGAGCGGTGTCTTCCCTGTGATGTGGTGTACTAGGGAACAGAAGGCAAAGCGGAGCAGCCAGTGGGTTCCCACGCTACCCAACAGCTCCCACCACTTGGACGCCGTGCCCTGCTCCACCACCATCAACCGCAACCGCATGGGTCGGGACAAGAAGAGGACCTTCCCCCTATGGTGAGGAGTCACTTGGAAACATATTGGAAACCTAATGGAAAATCCTTTTTGTTCTCGCTCTGCCAGTCTGCTGATGACGATGCGTCAGTGCTCATGGCCTGAGCCGGTTCTACAAGAGTTATGGTCGTTAGTCCTGCACTAAGTACCGTCTGCAGCAACCTATCCACTGCTTTGAGCCACGTGTCTCTTTAAAGGGTTAGCTCCCTGGAATTTCCCTTCCATCACGGCTTACCGGTACAAAGAGATGTTCCCTCTGTGTTTCTCCACAGGCCAAAATTGGTGGAGGAAGATTTCAATACTTACTTATAGTTTTTGATGACCTAGTGCAGGTCTAAGGTTTACCTAAAATGGCCTAAATAGGGCATGTATTACTGGATTATAAATTCTGGCATTGTAACAAAAACGATAAATAGATGAGAGCATTCATACACCATGAAGCTTAGAATGAGAGTCTAGAGTTGTGACTGGAAGTTATTGACAATTGGAAAACAACAATTGTGCTGTGTGTGTACAATACAGAAAGTGATTTCTCAGTACATTAGATTACGTTGAGCGTTTGTTGTCGCTAACTTGGCCCGCTCCTCTTGAAGCTTCGATGACCACGATCCTGCGGTGATCCACGAGAACGCATCCCAGTCTGAGGTGCTGGTCCCCATTCGTCTGGACATGGAAATCGACGGGCAGAAGCTCAGAGACGCTTTCACATGGAACATGAATGGTATTGAATACTGTGACCCTAGACAAGACGCGTCACTCCACATTTTGTTATTATAAAACATATTTTCATTTATAGTAATCAACCCTATGTTATTATAATTTAAAATATTATTACAATTTATATTGTTCTTTAAATCTTCCTTTTCTCCCTTGTGATCTAGAAAAGCTGATGACCCCGGAGATGTTTGCAGAGATTCTGTGTGACGACCTGGACTTGAACCCCCTGGCCTTCGTTCCGGCCATCGCCTCGGCCATCCGGCAGCAGATCGAGTCCTACCCCACGGACAGCCTCCTGGAGGAGCAGGCCGACCAGAGGGTCATCATCAAGGTCACTACCAGTAACCTCAGCCACAGTGACTAAGAGACTTAAGTTACCGATAGTTTATGTTGTTGACCTCAACATAAACTATCGGTAACTTAGACTTTTAGTCTGAGTTTGGTCTAAGTTTAGACTCTTCTAATGTGCCAGATAATGGTCCATGCCAGGAGGGATCCATGCAAGGAGGGAACACATCTTCTGTGTCCTTTCTCTGCCCTTTTGTCCTCCTTGATCGTTAGGAAAAAGGTTTTCCTTGCTCTGATACAGCCCCTTTGATACTTTGAACTGTGATTAAGACCTATAGAATTAAAATGGGCTGGACTATTATTTAGATCAGATGTAAAAATGGAATTGGATCATCAAAAAAGGAATCAGATCTGTCCGGCAGTGGTCATCTACATCGTGTTTTATTTTAATTTCTATATTTAATTCAAATCTTTTGATGACAGCTGAACATCCACGTGGGGAACATCTCTCTGGTGGACCAGTTTGAGTGGGACATGTCCGAGAGGGACAACTCCCCCGAAACCTTTGCCCTGAAGCTGTGCTCGGAGCTGGGTCTTGGCGGAGAGTTTGTCACCACCATCGCCTACAGCATCCGAGGTCAGCTCAGCTGGCACCAGAGGACGTACGCCTTCAGGTAAGACTCTCTGTCTTTATCTTTCTAGAGGGTGTTTAACTGGTTAATAAAGGTACGGTCACTCTTATCTTTCCTAGAGGGTGTGTAACTGGTTACTAAAGGCGATGTCAATGTCTTTCTAGTCTGTTATGGGTAACTGGTGCGTCAGGGAGTGCATTTTGGAAGTGTGTGTAAAACTCTACCCGGACTCTATACTAAGCCATTGTCTGGCCCTCGCTGTTTAGTATCACATGTGCAAGTTCCAAAGCTAGTGGTTTCCCCAAGTTTTCTTCCAGTCCTGCAACTCGATTGGAAGGAAATGCGTGTAATATTTTTAGCACGAAGCTTGTTGGAGTTACTGAATGTTTAACCCTTTTTAATTAAAAAGATTGTTTAGCAAGGAATCTAATAATTTTTGAGCCAAGCTTTTTTTTTTAAAAAAAGGACTATACATGGTAAACAAATAGCCACAACCACACTAGAAGCTTTACTGCAATTATATTTCATTTCATTTAATTAAACACAAAAGCTTGTGTTTACCCTACAATGATTTCCATCTAGTGGTTTGTACAAATACTGATTGATCCTTGGGAGAGTCTTTTAACACTTTTTACTTAACAGAAATGGCTGGTGAATAACAAATGGAACATAAACAGTAAACGTTCAAAACATCACCTCCTCCACTGCTTCTTATGTTGCTAATATGTTTTGTTTTGCTTTCTCTTTCCACCCTTGTTCCTTTTTAGGTCCGATTTCAGGTCAATATGCTTACGATTACTTGAACCCCCTCCCTACCCCGTACCCCAAAAGCTTAGTCCTCTGCCATCCTCTTTTACCAACTGCCCCGGGAAGCTGAGTACTTTTACAGTTCTATCTTTAATCTTATTTTTAATTTTTTTTTCTGCACTGCACAATCCCCGCATTATGTTTGTTTGACTGGCCCGCTCAAAGTTTATATACAGAAATGAAGCACTTTTTGTCCGACTAAAAGGCTGCCACGGCTGTCCCCTTAACGCCTTTTGTCATTTGCCAACTAACTCTGCTAATGATTAACGAAACTGACACAATAGAGTGAAAGAAACAACTAGTCTTCACTTGCCTAGGAGTATGGTCATGTTAGGATGATTCTGACTGTTTGGGGACACATAGAGGTTTAACAAGCTGCAAATAGTTGTCTGTAATCTATGTAAATCATCGGTTGGTCAAATCAAACCCTGTAATATGACTTTTTTCAAGTGGTGAATAATGGTATTCTCTGTGCAAGCATAATAGAAGAAACATTTTAATGTATTTTATATATTCAGCAAGGCCTGAGATTTGTACCGGGACTATGGAATCTGATCTGCTAGTCGTCGTATGGTCTCCTTCCACAGTGAGAACCCACTGCCTACTGTGGAGATCGCTATACGCAACACGGGAGACGCCGACCAGTGGTGCCCGCTGCTCGAGACCCTGACTGATGCAGAAATGGAGAAGAAGATCCGAGACCAAGACAGGAACACAAGGTATGACTCCCACGTTGACGTACGGGTCAGTCTAAGGTCGACTCACTTAAAGACTCACTTAAAACTGCTGTAGGTGAGATTTGAGTGATGGGAAGACAATGGCACAATGGCTATGTTTCTCAGCCATCGAGCATTGTTGTTTCCACGCACCTATGTCTAGGTGGGCAAGGGGGATTCCCTGCCCAATCAGGGAAAAGATGCCCTGATTGGTCGGAAATAAGATGGGAATGGTCTGAAATCTTAATTTTCTCAAAAAGAGGCAGGTGCGCAGTCAACCACAAAAGCCATTTCACAGAGCATTTAAAACTGACTAATATCTGACAAATGGCTGTATCATATCTAATAAACTACACTCAAATTATAGATCTTAAATTGTAACGTTTTAGTTGATCATTCATGAACTCTGAATGTTCTCAAAAACCTTACGGATACGGTGGAGTTGAACCAGATTATACTACTTCCTATAAAAAAATATATAAATACAATATTTGTGGTGATTTAACTCAAGCGCATTAATCAAGGTATTCTCAGAAAGATGCTACTGAAACGCATTGAGCTAAACCGCCTGCATTTCCTTGTTTTTTCACCTTTTTGCTTTCAGACGCATGCGGCGGTTGGCCAACACGGCGCCATCCTGGTAGGACGGTCAGGCTTCTCCTGGAACAGGACCTGGTTCGAATGGACACAAAACAAAGCATTAACTCTGAACGGACCGCTCCACACACTGAACCACGCACCCTGGTCATCCACCCGAGGACGGCTGAAGAGGAGACATTCGGGCGTTCCCGAAAAGCACGACGTTTATAAATGAATGTTGGCGTCGAGTGTCGGCACGTTTTGCTGATGCAGCCTGTATGATCTAACACACACACACACACACACACACACACACACACACACACACACACACACACACACACACACACACACACACACACACACACACACACACACACACACACACACACACACACACACACACACACACACACACAGGGGCATTCCAGTGGTGGTTCAATATATCTTACTTTTCGTTTTTTTTTTTATTGATTTGGCCACCGAAGTCTGCACAGTATAGAAGGGTTATCTAATTTAGGACCACTTTTAGGTGGCATTTACTTAGCATTATGTTGACTGTTACAGTTTCATTAGCCAAATCATACACACCTGCCTCACTCACTACTTGTCATGTAAAATGATTTGTGTTGCAATTTGGTCAAGTTAAGAGGCGTCTGAATCAGGGTGGATGCATACTATATAAAAACCCATTGATTTGTGACAGATGTAGGCAGACTGATGTATTTTATTCAGTTGGTAAAACTGATAGAAAACATCAGGCCAGAACCAATTGTGTCTTTTAAGCTAATTGTGTTAAACTTGACATACAGTATGTAAACGTATTTGATGTTACTGTTATCCGTTCTTTTGTTCATTTTTTGTAGTGGCGGTTTTTTTATAATAAAAAAGTTACTTGAAATGTGTTTGTAAAAAAATAGTTTGGTGGACTAAATTCACAAACCCAGATTGTATTATTTTATATTGAATGAATCCTTTTATTCAACCCTTCCCCCGGCATGTGAAGCTAAAGTATTTTGAAATTGGGGCCAAAAGAAAACAAGGTGAACAATGTGTTTTATAAAGCTTCCAGTTATGTATAGGTTTTTCAAGAAAAAGATTGTTATGGCAACTAATTTAACACCAGTTAGTTGCCTTGTTAGATCAAGTTCGTCAATGCAGTGGCCTACTATATCCTACTGGGTAATGTAAACGGTATCCCCCTTTCAGGATTGTTAAGCTCTAAAACTGAAGTGGGCCTTTGATATCTTTTAACAGAGTCCTGCTCATAGTCTGTAAATAACAGCTTTTATTTATTTATTTTTGAAGAATTTCAATTAATCCTAACTTAATTATTTGTGACTTCAACTGGCTTGCATACATTACTGTAAACGAACACTGTATTGTATAGTACATTACTCCAACACAACGGCGGGGGGCAGTATACCGCGTTATGGCGGATGGGGCTTCAGTAAAACCTAAAGAAGAACAGGCGCTGAAGAAGAAAAATAACTAGCATCAGGGCGCTAGAACGCAATCAAGTACATATAGGAAATTTGCGATAGTTATGGCGCCCCTAGATTTGGATAAGTATGTAGAAATAGCAAGACACTGCAAATACTTGCCAGAAAATGATCTTAAGGTGAGTGACTGAAGCAGGTTATAGTAGGCTGCCAACTGTACGTCTCCCTTATATTTGAAATCGCAGAGCAACTTAAGATAGCTAAAGTGTCTCGTTAGTAGTGCACTTCAATTAAAGAAACGTAATTTTATTTGATTAAAAATAGGATAGTTTTTATTTTAAGTCCCGGATTGCAACAATTACAATTGTCTTGAATTGTGGCGGTATACAGACGGGGTTGATATTGAGGAAGCAGGCGATATTAGCTAGCTAGCAAAGAAGGGGACGGTAGGGCTAACTGTTAGGCCGCTTCATTTCCAGACCGACCAATGATCAATTATGTTTAGTTTCACATATACTTGCAAATTGCAGATTTTATAGTGATTTGACATAGTCTAAATAGTGAGCTCTACAATCTCAAATCAGTGTAGCTATATACATGACGATGAATCCTTGGACGTGTTATTGTGTAGACTGTCGTTATATCATCAAGCATCGGTGCCCTCATCGCTATTTCCTTCTGTGTTGCAATGTCGATACGGAGAAACCCAGCTGACGGGGTAGAACACATGAGTGAACGTAATGTAGACTGTTCAACCGAGGAAGACCACAACTTAGCGAGAATATATGGAAACCTAGCTCGGCAACGCAAATGGCTTGAACAGTTTAACCCGAAAGGGTGAGGATATTGATCCCCTTCCCCACACATTCTGTTGAACTGTCGAATTAATTAGAATTTATGCTTCATTCAACTTGGCAACTAGTTGATGAAAGTGGCATCTTTGGTGTCATTGTAGTTAGCGAGAACAATTCAAAAACAAACTATCAGAGGCATTATAAAACAAATGCTTACATTTTTTTCATAATCAAATATGACATATTTGAACAAGAGCTGCCAATTAAGTGTGACCTCATAATCATGCTGTCATTAAGTATAGTAAGGATATTTCAACATGAATAGATCTAAAGAAAGGAGTCTTTTGTCTTGTCTTTTAAATAGTCAAAGAGGATTAAACTATTGTGAAAGCATATGATTACTTTCATGTGACATAAACTAACTGAAGAACAGTTTACTGTTATACTGTTATGCATTGGTCCTACTATTAAGTTTTTAATTTAACAGTGACTGAACCATCATGGAATGATGATTCTGGAAATGTGTTTCCTGTTATTTTATAGGACCGCTGCTTTGTCCATGAAAAATAGTTTGTGGATTTGTGTGGCTCATAAGGAATTTCTCCTGTTGTACTTTTCAGCGTCTGTGTGCGACTATGTATGTGACTTGCTTCTTGAAGAGTCTAATGTCCAACCGGTTTCTACGCCTGTTACCGTTTGCGGTGATATTCATGGCCAGGTAATAAAGCTTTTGACTTGCATACAGATAGTTTATAGTTTCTCTTTATTTATATTTAAACTCCCAGTTTTCCCACTTAAGCATTTAGCCATTATTGATGGTATTTGATCCTTTATTTTCTATTATTTAATGCAATATTCTCATGTAAAGGCTAACCATATATAAAGTAGTTTAAGACTAAATAATTGCTACCTTATTTTTATTCATTTTTTAAAGATTTAACTACAAATAAATCCATTGTTTTTCATTTCACAACTAGTTTTATGACCTCTGTGAGCTGTTCAGGACTGGAGGACAAGTTCCAGACACAAATTACATTTTCATGGTGAGTGTTTGAGATCTTCATCTCTCCAGCTATGATCATGATTATTAAGAATGGTATGCAAATACCTCTCGCATATCTAACTTTAATTTGCATGATACATTTTATGGCTTTCGTTTTTGGTGCATCCAATCAATTGTCAGACTTGTGGAATATTCCAACGTCCGTGGATTTGAATCGTTTTTTTTTTTCTCTGAAAGGGAGATTTTGTGGACAGAGGCTATTACAGCTTGGAGACGTTTACGTATCTGCTGGCCTTGAAAGCAAAGTGGCCAGACTGCATCACTCTTCTCCGGGGGAACCATGAGAGCAGGCAGATAACACAAGTGTATGGATTTTATGGTGGGTCTCACATTTGATAAGGTTTGCTACTTCTTATGGTGTTAAAATGTTTTTGTAGTCACATTTTCATTTCTGTTCTACGTTTTCAGATGAGTGCCAAACAAAATATGGAAACGCAAACGCATGGCGATATTGCACAAAAGTGTTTGACATGCTAACTGTGGCAGCTGTGAGTTGATCCGAGACGCACACATTGCATTAAAAAAATACTTAGTCCCAATCCAGTCTTTAACCTAAATACCTATATTAATTTATTTCACTCAAAAAATATTTATTTAATTGTTAACAATAGCTCTCTCTGTTGAATTGTTTCAATTTTTATGTGTAGATAAAGTAAAAGATAAGAATCCTCCTAACTCCTTTTTTCCTGTAGTTGATAGACGAGCAGATCCTGTGCGTTCACGGTGGCCTGTCTCCTGACATCAAGACCTTGGACCAGATCCGCACTATTGAACGCAACCAGGAGATTCCTCACAAGGGGGCCTTCTGCGACCTGGTCTGGTCCGACCCAGAGGACGTGGACACCTGGGCCATCAGTCCCCGAGGCGCCGGCTGGCTGTTTGGCTCCAAGGTTACCAACGAGGTAAAGGCCTAAGACCGCACCATTTGTTGGCATCAGACACTAATGTGTGCAGTTTGTCATTCATCGCTATGCACAGCCCAACCCCACTTATTGAAATCAACTATTTCTTAAAAGGGTACACTTGCTGCACCAAATTGTTGTTGACATGCTGTCTGTTATGACTTGGTTGATCCTTTGTATTCAATATAAAAACACATAACATGTGCTTCAGAGGAAAAGATCACTTATTTTATACAACCGTAATGCCGGATATGATATCAACTTTAAAAAAAATTATTTAATCAAATACCTAAAATGACCTCAAATGTGTTGAGCACAATAATTAAAAAAAACAAAAAAAACAACCAATAATTCTTAATTAATTATACCTTGGCTTTAAACAACAGTCAGACATGGGCTTATTTAATGAGCAAAAACAACAATTGCTCGCGATTGTGTTGCAGAATTAGAGTTGGAAATTGCCCATAACAAATTCTTTAATTGAGTTGAATAAAGGAACCAAACACAACGTATACCCATTGTTCCATTGACTGATAAAACAACCCAATTTTTTTATGCTGAAATGCTGTCCCAACCTTTTTCCCTTCCACAGTTTGTTCACATCAACAACCTGAAGCTTATATGCCGCGCACATCAGCTCGTTCACGAGGGCTACAAGTTCATGTTCGACGAGAAGCTGGTCACGGTATGGTCTGCACCCAACTACTGCTACCGCTGTGGAAACATTGCTTCCATCATGGTGTTTAAGGACGTGAACAGGCGAGAGCCAAAGCTCTTCCGGGCTGTACCGGACTCTGAGCGGGTCATACCACCTCGAACAACAACCCCGTACTTTCTCTAATTTAGGAAACCATTTATTTCTATTCTATCCTCTATTCTCCAAAGCGTTTATTTTTTTTGTGTTCTTTTTCTTGCTGAAAGTAAACATGACTTCTGCCCCAACCACATTATGTTGATTCAGCTTCGACCAAATTCATTTATATGCAACAGAGTTTAAATAACTTTTATCTAGCCATTGGGTCAATGCCTCAGGTTCATCTTTCTGAGGTTTCTTTTAGGCTGTGGTCAACGCAAAACAGGATGCAGTACAATAAAATGTCTCCCCTATTATGGTACTTGTAATTATTACTCAACATCTATTGGCTATACGCTAACAAAGATATTATTTTTTTGTCAAACATTGGTAACATTAAAGTGGAAATTAGAACTTGGAGTTACATAATCAATCTCGTTATAAATTATTTTACAGTTTACAGACATGCAAAAAAGAATTGTTTCTTGTTTTTTTTGACCTCTATAATTTTACTGGTTTAATTTGATGGTGACTTTTTAAGAACTTAGCATTAAACAAAATGTGTCTTAAAAGGGAGGAAATGTATTGCTGTAATAACAATGTTTTTAGTAGTGGGGGGGGGGGGGAAGGAAGAAACAATACAACAACATGCCTTCAAAAAGTTTTTTTCTTTTATTTAATGTGTTCTCCTTGAGTTTCTATAATCATATATAGATATTACTTTGATTCATTTTATTCACAAAATAAATCATAGATGTACAGACAATATTTTTTGGAGTTTCCTCTGCTCTTTATCCCCTGTTCCTTTGTATAAACAATTGTGTGCCTATGTATGTCAACATTTTATTGTATTTACAATTGGAAAGTGCCATAGGTAAAGGTTAGCTTTAGTTTACTGCACAAATATCTTGGGATCGTATTTTATTCAAACATTTTTAATTGTAATAAACGGTTCCTTAATTAAACTGGGGACTCCTGTATTCAGTTGATGGCACTTTCACAATTTTTTTATAGGTTGCTCTTCAATTATATGTCAAGTAAAACCCAAGATCAATAGTGTATGAATTATCAATTTACCTAATTAGTTTGCACAGATTACCAAAATAATTGAGATAGAACCAGGTTAGGGATACTGTTAAAGGTCCAATGACATGCCACAGGGTGTAGTGTTATTAGCCATTACAAGCCGTTTTGGTAATCTGCCCCTTATCACATCATAGGTGGACAGATTTCTAAAACGGCTTGTAATAGCTAATCACACCACACCTGAATGTTAGGAAAGGTTATGAATATGAAAAAAGCGAGTTCCACACTAATCCCAACCACACCATGCCATAGGTGGTTCCATTACATTATAGCCTATAAACTACAGACTGTTACAGGTTGTTAGTACATCCATTCAGTAATTAAGGGGAGTCATTGCCATGGTCGGTATAGGGGGGAACACATTTCCATCATCCTATAATAATGAGCAGCAGAATTTTTACCAGTTGTATATATACACATAATTATAAATACTATATATAATACTATAATATACTATACTAATACTAAGTACTATACATCATTTTGGTCAACTTATAGATGAGGAAATAGAACTATAGGCTAGTTGAAAATAGGCAAATATAGACCCACATCTATTTGTAGTTTATTTGCTGGGGGCACTGGAGTATGATAGTAAATTTCACTTTTTTGGTTCGAGTCCAACTACTTTAGTTGGACTCAAACCAATATAAATGAAAGATACACCCCCAAAAAAGCCCCTAAAACTTAAGCTTTATGTCATAACAAACTTGGATGTGAAATGTCCTGCATGTACCTACCAAACTAGGCTACAGAAATTGTAAAAAGAAAACTGTTTAAAGAGTTTATGCTGTTTTGTATTGGTAAGCAGAGGTGTTAAAGCCTATAATCGTCAAAAATAATATATTTATGATAATTCACCCTTTTTTGTAGTTTCGATGTACAAATCAACATAGCCTATGTCATGAAAATCTCGCTTTTCTGGGAAGCGTCCGAATAATGCATATAATTAATGAATGTACTAACTCTAGTGGACACCAAGCAGCTTCAATTACAGCTTCATTTGAAATATACATATATACGTGCCTCTGGCAGTTTAATTATAATTTTTTTTTCTATTTTTGTATTGATAATAACATATAAAGAAACGTTGCCCAGTGTTACGTGCTCTCAAGAAAAAAACGTGTTTAGGAAATTCCGAAGGTATGGATTTGGGATGGAGCCAACCGTCCATCCACCCGTCACGATTATCAATGGCTCGAGCCTGGCTTGCGTAAAACGACTCAACCCGGAAGCAGTTGGGCAGTTTGCGTGGAGTCTAGTGGAGAGCCGAACAGTCTACGGTGGAGACTGGAGACCACCTCACAGTCGTTCAGCGGCAGCGGTCTCGGCTTTGACATTATCAGAGGACAATAATTGAATAAGGCAAAAATCATATGCATTTATCGGATTACGACAATTCGTTATGCACCAAGGTTAACTGTTTAGCCATAGGGTGGATTCCAAGAATGTTACACACCATCGGTAAAGCTCGGCGCAGCTTTTGTACAATTTTCTGAGAAGGACCCGTTTCGGTTCGTTAACGTTAGCAGGCTAGCGAGGTAAGGATTTCAAAAGCAGACCCGGTTAATATTGCAGATCCATTAGTAACTAAATGAAAAATAACCATTAGCTGTGTGCGGACAATGATGTATGACCAGCGTTTCATTCTCTTTGCTGCAGGTTGCATTTCTGTGTTTCAGATGTATGTGCTTTTGATACAGGTCGAAGCTCAGTGACTGAGACAAAAAGAAAGTGGGATGCCAGTACAGTACTGACTCTTATTAATTTTTCCATCCTGTGTGTATTGCTCAATTGGTGAACACTGCAGTACAAATGTAATGTTACCGCGAAATAGGCAAGGCTGATGGAGACACGGGCAAACGATCCCATTCATTGTCATGCAATGAAGCCACTGGCAAAATCCATTGTTATTCAAATCAAAACGAAAATACAGCAAATACAACAAATATTGTTGTATTACCCTTTGTATAATAAGTCGGAAAATATTTAGCTATTTGGAAAAACGCTTCTTGCACAAAGTGTGTAAAAATCGGCTCAGCATTAACATTGACCGAAAAGATGAATGAATAATGAAAGGACGTAGCCCACAACTATACTGGACAACGTCCCTTATTGGTACTATTAGTCACTACTAATGTAAACCGTCGTTACTATAACTATGGTATCAGAGACCTCTTCTCAGAAATGTATACTAATTATTTAATTTTCTTGAGCATCATTTGGGGTAACGTGATGTGTAACATGTCCTTTGCAATGATATTTGATGACGTGATTCAGTCATTAAGAAACAAAACAAGATTTATTTAAAATCGGAACGTGATTGTCTATGCAATTGTACAGTAAAACCTCTTTATACTGGTAAAACCTGTTGGCATTCTGGTATATTTCTAAGGACCTCTAAACTGATAAAACATCTACAGTAAATGAGAAGCTGTAGCATTCACAATTAATACGACGATGTGTGTGAGGGTGCGTGTTTGATATCCGCATATCTTTTTTTTTATATATTCTGTGACTCATTGCTCTAAGCTCAGGGATGTATTCATTCAACATCAGTACCGGACACAGTACTTAATATCCTTCATTTGAGACTTTGAGAATAATTGATTATGAACTTAAATGTTTTTCTAACCAGTTCACAATGCTATATTAAAGAAAAAATTAACTAAAGTGAAATTCTCCGCCTTCATCATAACGGCCTCACCAAGCATCTCTCCAATAGTCCTATTATGTAATACCATCCAAATCTATTGAAGTTCCCAGTGCCTAGGTATTTAAGATGAAACGATGGGGTTTCTTGACCTGATTGCATATCCATTCGAGCGGACGGCAAGTTAGAGCTACAGTGAAATTTGTAATCTAGGGCATCTGAGGTCAACCTAAAAGAGGTGACAATGTGACGCAGGTTTCTTCACACTGTCTTCTTTTCTGTACTTTCTAGGCCTAATTAGGGCACCAACAATTTAGCATCCTGCCCTGCCTATATTGGGTTGATGAATAAATGCATTAATCCGCTGTGCTTTCTGTATGAGACACTTATTGTCGCACTCAAGTCGTTTTGACCTCACAGCTTCTATCGCATAGATGCATTTGTTCATACAAAAATGGTTAACACTACATTTAGGGAATAAAATTAACATTAGCTATGTCGGTAATATGCATAAACGAACAGTTAATTAACAGTTAACTTATGTGTCAAGTTATCATTTACTTATGGTGTTCATGTTTACTAAGGAAGTTCATGTTAACCGATAAATGTACACATTTCAATATTCAATAGGGTGAACCCAAACCTCCATGCTAATGCTGGATAGATAAGATGCTGAAGATAGGTGCTGAAGTTAATGTTAATCAACTTACCCTTATTGTAAAGTGTTAACATAACATTTGAAATACGTGATAAGAGTATAATTGTTATTATGTGAAGTTGCTAGAAGACTATTAGGTTGATGTGTGCATGTAGGCCTATGCCCACATGCTAAGCCTTGCTAAGCCTCTGCTTTATTGCAATCATGGCAATGGGGATAGGCAATGTCTTTCATGTTTCCTATGTTTCTTTTTTGTCAGGTGTGAAAATTGACTGTCATGACTGGCGCTGAGGTTGAGGATGATATCCCGTTAGGTGAAAGGAAGACAGTCACAGATTTCTGCTATCTTTTGGACAAGTCCAAACAGCTCTTCAATGGACTTAGGTAGGTGTTTCTTCCATCATCCTCATCTGCTGCCATGCAAAAACGCCACGTCATTTAAAAACCAATGGAAACATAACCCCTAGTCCCCTGTGTGTGTGTGTGTGTGTGTGTGTGTGTGTGTGTGTGTGTGTGTGTGTGTGTGTGTGTGTGTGTGTGTGTGTGTGTGTGTGTGTGTGTGTGTGTGTGTGTGTGTGTGTGTGTGTGTGTGTGTGTGTACGTACACTCACCGGCCACATTATTAGGTACACCTTGCTAGTACCGGGTTGGACCACCTTTTGCCTTCAGAACTGCCTTTAATCCTTCGTGGCATAAGATTTCAACAAGGTACTGGAAACATTCCTCACAGAGTTTGGTCCATATTGACATGATAGCATCACGCAGTTGCTGCAGATTTATCGGCTGCACATCCATGATGCGACTCTCCCGTTCCACCACATCCCAAAGGTGCTCTATTGGATTGAGATCTGGTGACTGTGGAGGCCATTTTAGTACAGTGAACTCATTATCATGTTCAAGAAACCAGTCTGAGATGATTCGCGCTTTATAACATGGCGCGTTATCCTGCTGGAAGTAGCCATCAGATGATGGGTACACTGTGGTCATAAAGGGATGGACATGGTCAGCAACAGTACTCAGGTAGGCTGTGGCGTTGACACGATGCTCAATTGGTACTAAGGGGCCCAAAGTGTGCCAAGAAAATATCCCCCACACCATTGCACCACCACCACCAGCCTGAACTGTTGATACAAGGCAGGATGGATCCATGCTTTCATGTTGTTTACGCCAAATTCTGACTCTACATCCGAATGTCGCAGCAGAAATCAGGACTCATCAGACCAGGCAACCTTTTTCCAATCTTCTATTGTCCAATTTTGGTGAGCCTGTGCGAATTGTAGCCTCAGTTTCCTGTTCTTAGCTGACAGGAGTTGCACCCGGTGTGGTCTTCTGCTGCTGTAGCCCATCCGCCACAAAGTTCGACGTGTTGTGTGTTCAGAGATGCTCTTCTGCATACATCGGTTGTAACGAGTGGTTATTTGAGTTACTGTTGCCTTTCTATCAGCTCGAACCAGTCTGGCCATTCTCCTCTGACCTCTGGCATCAACAAGGCATTTGCGCCCACAGAACTGCCGCTCGCTGGATATTTTCTCTTTTCGGACCATTCTCTGTAAACCCTAGAGATGGTTGTGTATGAAAATCCCAGTAGATAAGCAGTTTCTGAAATACTCAGACCAGCCCGTCTGGCACCAACAACCATGCCACATTCAAAGTCACTTAAATCACCTTTCTTCCCCATTCTGATGCTCGGTTCGAACTGCAGCAGATCGTCTTGACCTGTGCCGTGTTCCAATACCCGTACTTCCATGAGTATACTTAAAGGTAGTACACTTTCTGCACTATCCGTACTCACTTGAGTACACTATTTTTTCAGATGTGAGTGCTGTTCCAAATCGAGTACTCTGTGGTGCACTTACCGGAAATGACGATTGCGACAGCCGCAGCTGCAGGCGCTGTTACTTCGGTATCCATTATTTTTTCGAGTTGAGCGCTCAGCCTGGCTCCGCCTCTTCCGCTACGTAGCTAAGATGGCTGCCGTTGAGTACGGAGAGTGTCCTTCGATCCACACTTCACGATTAGCCCGTTTTGAGTACGACATCCGGGTCCTTCAAGTGTACTTCTTTTCGCCGATCTGAATTGGAACGTACTGTGTCAAATTTTGGCTAGTAGTACGTCAGACGGATTGAACACGGACAAGTCTATGCTAAATGCATTAGTTGCTGCCATGTGATTGGCTGATTAGAAATTTGCGTTAACGAGCAGTTGGACAGGTGTACCTAATAAAGTGGCGTGTGTGTGTGTGTGTGTGTGTGTGTGTGTGTGTGTGTGTGTGTGCGCGCGCATATATATATTTTATATGTATATTCCTCAAAATGTAGTTGTCCATCTTGCATTGCATGTTTCGTTATATTTCAGTCTTTATCTAATGCTTTTACCCAAAGCATTGTACGATAATGTGGATGTATCCATTCCTTAGTATGATGGAGGGGGGGGGGGGGTCCCCAGAAGGAAGCAAACCCTGGCATCTGGTAGCATGCACTACCAGTTGTGCGTGCTACCAGTTGTGTGTGCTACCAGTTGTGCTACCAGTTAAGCTATGGGACTGCAAGATAATTTAATGACAATGCAGATAATGACCATCAACATTTATTTTGAATTCGAGCTACGAGAACTAGACCAGGTTTAACGCTTTTATTTGTTTGAACCGTCTGAATGTTTGAATTAGGTTTCATGAAAGGGTTTTTACCTAAGAGTTGTTGACCATACTTTGTAGAGATTTTTGTATACAAGGCCACACAGAAGGAATATACGTCAGAGCTTTGATTATGTCTTGGTGACTTCAATAGGTTACTGTCTATTCTATATTCAATGGTATTGTATTCGCAGTATTCTGAATAGCACAATGAATTGCGGCATTCTGTCATTTGATTCGGCATGTGTTCCTATCTTGTTTGTTTTGTCACAGGGATCTTCCGCAATACGGCCACAAACAATGGCAGTCCTACTTTGGACGAACCTTTGACGTGTATACAAAGTTGTGGAAATTTCAACAGCAACACAGGTCACTTTTAACTCATCATTTTTTGTTCTGTACTGTAGTCCTTTCCAAGTGGGATTGTATGCCGGAAGTCATGCTCAGGGGGTCTGGTTTAAAACCGAATACACAGTTAAACTCCACCCCAGTGCCCACCCATCAGAATGAGCACACTGCTTATAATAGACAGTTTTCCATGGAGTGGTTTCAGAGATTTGACTTAGTTTATGCACTCACTGTACCACTCTACTTCTATTCTATATATGTCACACTGATCCAAATTCTGGACCGGATTACAATTCTGAAGGAGTAAGTTAAGCCAACAAATCAAAAGATTGAGAAGATGTATCCAGATATCAATGCATACCTAAAACATCACATTTAATCTACAATGAAAATAAACAGAATAGAAAGTATACCTACTCGGATCATTAAAGACAATCAAGTGATCCAGTAGATAAAGATAGATTGCATTCTCCAAGAAGTCATATGACAAAAATAAAAACAATCTCCAGTAACGATGGTTCTGGGGAGCTCAGCCTTATACCTTGCGAGCGTTTCGGTGACTTGAATGTCCTCATTCTCATTATTTTGTCCTTACTGTTGGTCTCTGGACAGGCAGGTCCTGGACAGTCGGTATGGCTTGAAGAGATGGCAGATTGGGGAGGTGGCATCCAAAATCGGCCAGCTGTACTACCACTACTAGTAAGGAATCGGATATGTTGAATTATTTATTGCCCTGTGTTGACCGTCTTAAAACAGTGTGGTTTTCACAAAGCAGCAAAGAAGGTGTACATCTCTATAGACAAATGCAAATATTTATTACTACTAGTATTAATTCACAGCATTTTAAAAAATGCCGCAGTCACTACACCGGTATATGCATTTTCAGTGATTTTGAGCCCACTCTGCCAAAAGTCCCTAATCCATCTGGTCCTTTTTATAATGTGAAGATGAAGTGCTGTACAAGGGAACAGACATGCCAGCACCCTGAGCTATCAAGAGTAAACATGGCAGTAAACACCAAGTTGGTCATATACAATTTGCATGCAAAAATATGTAATCGACCAAAAATCCTTTTTGTGTTTTTCTAAGTATTTCTAACAAAATCAGACTTATTTGGGATGACATAATGAGACTAATATCAGTCCAGATGGGTTTGCTGTCAGTTCTTTTTGATGCACTTGCGAATTCAAAACACATTTATGGTGGTTTACACATTTAAACCATTCCACAAATAAAAGCAAGCATTTCCCTCTCCAATCTTGCTTGGCAGCCTTCGTACCTCAGAAACCAGTTACCTGAATGAGGCGTTCTCCTTCTACTCCGCCATCCGCCAACGCTCCTATTACTTTCAGGTCAACAAGGAAGACCGGTAAGTTCAACACGTGTACACAAAGAACAAACCAAAATTCACTGGGATTTATTTATTTTAGCAATTGAAACATATGCATGAATAAAATTAATTCCAATACGTATGTTGTTATTTCCACATACCAACACTATGATGGCCTTGAGAGCTCAACACACTGCAACTTAAGAATACACATGCCAATACACAAAACACTATCAAATTAAGAAACCGCTTCTTCAATTTGACCCCACACGCGCAGCATTTATTAGACTTACTGCAAATTCACCTGCAACACTTGGCGGTGTATTTCTGTAATGTCCTGTGCGGCCCCAATTCCTTGTGTTTTATCTATTTTCTAGTACTTTTGCTGTGCGTTGAGCTCTCAGGGCTACTATACACCAACAACCAAGTATTCTTGCATGCAAAGCCACAGTCAAAGTTCAGTGTTGAAGTGAGACTGCACCAGTCTGTCTGATTCAAATGGCATCTGCTTCCACTGGCGTTACTCACAGGCTGCCTAATGACTTGAGTTGTCATCACAGTTGTCACTAATGACTTGAGGTGTCACTGACCACATTGAGATCACAGGGTTCTCCATGAACATGTTTGGGCCCATCATTATAGAATTGAGAAGTATGAATCTGTGATAAATTTGTTCTAAGTAAGAATTCCAAAGCAGATTTTAAATTTTGTTCTGTAATGTTGTTAAATGTCTTCCTAGTAAGTATATAATATATATTATATATAATATATAAACACTCAGCAACATTATATGAGATAATCTACTGAATACTAAACATCATTCTTCCGCCAAGCAATATAGTTCTTCAAGATGGAAAAATGGTTGCCAAGCAACACAGGCTAGCACACTTTGATTGGCGGTGCCTTAATAATTAAAATGACTTGTTATATGGTCACAGGTGTGTGTTTGATGGAACATTTGACAAACTGTGAATAGATATTATTAGACACTTTCATCTCTAATACTGTCGGGTTTTGATCGTTTAATATTATTGAGCATTTTATTTAGCTGTCCAGATCAATACCTTGGCAATAGTTATATTTGACCATTGTAGCTAATGTTGGATTACTAGAACATTTATTGAACATTGAACTGTTAAAATAATACACATCCATGTAACATAATGAACTATCAGGATCAAATATCAACAATGCTGCGGTATAAACACGAGGAGCAGAGCTCTCAATGTCATCCTTTTTTATATCGAGGCCTGGTTGGATTCACTCTATTCATTATTAGATCATTCATAACGTCAGCAGGAGACTATTCTGGGCTACGGTAAAGTAGACAATCCACCATTGCTGGGAGGGAGGAAACCATAGTTCTGTCAGCCAACCAGTGGCCACACTTTCTAGTGCTTGACGTTGTGTGTGTGTGTGTCATAGCCTTCAAGTAGCAGGTAGAAGGTGTGTGTGACACATTCCCATGCAGGTGGGAGACCACTTGTTGCAAGGGGATACCCAAATATCTAGCCAAGCACTATTGGGACGATTTGGGACTCGGTTAACATCTCAGTAAAAGATAAAAGCCAATAAAATGAAGGAATACATGTATTGATAATAGTATTAGGCAAAAGTAGAGTTTATGTCATACATGATTATGTATGAATTTGCATGATTGTTCAAGTTCAATTTTTCTTTCTCATTTGTTAGGCCAGAATTGGTTGTGAAAAAGCTCCGGTATTATGCCCGATACATCGTCGTGTGTTTACTGCTGAACAAGATGGACCTGGTGAAAGTGTTGGTCAAGGTACGGTGGGAATGTCTTCATTCTACAGCACGGCGTGACGTTGAACCCATCTGTTACTATGACAACCCACTCCACTTATCACCTATTGCATTTATACAGCGCCTTTCTATCCAGTGGTTTCTCAAAGCACTTTACAATATGGCCTAACATTCACCAACTCGTGCACAATTACACAACGACGGCGGTGTCAGCCATGCAAGGCGACAGGAGCAGTTAGGGTGAGGTGTCTTGCTCGGGGACACCTCGACACTGGCCACCTTTCGGGGTAAACCAGCCAATCGGCTCTACCTCCTGAGCCACGTGCCACAATGGCCTTTGATGTAAACCTAGTATTGTATTGTTGTATTGACAACCACCAGTCTATCTGTAATTCTAGCTGCTAACCGTAAACTAACGTTTAAAACCCACACCAATGTATGCTACTGTGTGCACTGTTCCGTTGACGTGCGCTGCGTTGGACCTGCCGTTTGCCCCTGTCTCTGCCTGCAGGAGCTGTCTGAGGAGATCGAGGATTACACGCAGAGGTTCAACACGGAGGACCAGTTGGAATGGAACTTGGTTTTACAAGAGGTGGCGGCTTTCGTGGAGGTAGGTCCGTCGTTAAGGCCATCTCTCTGTAGCTACAGCTGGTCATCTGGCATGATGAAATGAGAAAACTGTCATATAACCAACCAGCGTCAAAGACACGAAGAGAAGAAGGATCTGGCATGTCTCCGATTTTATCAAGATGGATATGTCCAGATATTATTTGGCAGAGATTTAGCCGGTTGAGATTTGCGTTTGGGGTTCTGGTTCTGGTCACCATGACGACAAGGATTGCATTGCTTAAAGAGGTCATGTGACCTAAACAAAATTCAAACATTTATGTGTGTGGCCCAAACTATACCACTGTTGATGTTCCAACCTGACACTAAAAGCTTTTACCCTCTTGGCACCTCCCATGTATAAAGGACAATAGTTCCTCATTGTCCTCCTCTTGTACCTCTGGCAGCAGCTGGTGTTATGAGCTGAGGGTTACATGAAGTTCCATAAAAGTTCAAGCATTGCAAGTTCTAGAAGTTCTTTCAATAGTTCTAGAACAAGCAGACTATATACTTTGAACAAATAACCAAGACAATGTGCAGGGACACGATCTTACCTCTAGTCTAGAGGTCTTCAACTTTATTCATCCCGTGAGGGATATCCGGGTCTTACAGCAGCAAATGATAGAAATAGAAAAGATGTATGAGCTGGCTGTTGGGTTGAAGAGAGTAATAGAACTAGGAATGAAAGAAACAATTTATCTAATAGTTGAAATGTTGGCTTCCGTGATCTACGAGGTGTGTTTTTGGTTTTGAAACCGGCCACTTTCACGCAACTCACGTTAATGTAAACATTATCAACAGTGGCAAGTAAGGTAAGGTCAGGATAGGAGTGAGTTAGTCCAACTGTTTCCTGGAGCAGGGCCATAACATGACAGACTTGGAATAGTCTTTACCCATCTCCATAGTCATTATTCTAACTACCAGTACATTAAAGGGGACATATTATGAAAACAGCATTTTTCCTGGGATTTGGGCTGTTGTTGTGGGTAGTTGGTGCTCCCAAACGCATACAAACTTTGAAATAAGTGTACATGATTTTTTGAGTGAGATACGCATTTCTGGAAGCAGCCCGCCTTCAGCTACCAAACGAGCGAGTCAGTTTCGGCGCCCCATCCTACGTAGGAAGGGGGCACATTTGAATATTACCTCCCACTTCCCCACTCCCCTCCAATCAAAGCACAGCTAAGATTGTGTGGACCAGCGGACGAGCAGCTCCGGCGGGGGGGACTTGGCGCTAGCCCTGCAGCTAAGCTCC
This sequence comes from Melanogrammus aeglefinus, assembly GCA_900291075.1. Taxonomy (NCBI): domain Eukaryota; kingdom Metazoa; phylum Chordata; class Actinopteri; order Gadiformes; family Gadidae; genus Melanogrammus; species Melanogrammus aeglefinus. Next base: position 101,698 of record OLKM01000329.1, read on the forward strand.
GGGAGTACAATCCCTTTCTCTAGCTTTTGGCCATGATATTAGATAGATTAATATAAACACCCGTATATAATATTATTATGTTATATTATATAATATAGATATAGAGTTCCAGGAGTCAGCAAACGGCAACAACCCCTTCTCCTCCATGCTGTTGTTCAGTCTGACAGCTCATTGGTCAATGGGCAGCAGCTCATTTGCATCAAAGCTACAGACACCAGAAACAGCGCATTCTGAAGGGACTGAGAGGGAGGGGAATAGCGGTAGACAATATTTTTTTTCCTAAAAGCTATTTTCAGCTAACGGCTTAAAAAACATGTTTTCTGGAACTCAAATACTAGGTTTACTTGTTGGGAAAAGAATATAATATGTCTCCTTTAATAAAACCAAACCATCATAGACATCAAGTGTCCAAGTGACTTCAGTGTTCAGCGTGTACTACCTTATTGAACGGATACATCTTCCTCCATTGATGCAACATTGATATACCCTTGTCTCTTCCTTGTGTGCGGTTGCCAGGCGGATCCCGTGATGGTCGTCAATGACAACAACGTGGTGGTGGTCCACAGCAACCGGCTCCAGGAGGGCTGCGTGCCCCCGCTGGAACAAGGCATGGTGGTGGGGCAGTTGGTCCTGGCAGACGCCCTGATCATCGGCAACAGTAACAACCAGGTTTTGATGCACTCACTTTGAATGGACATTTCCATCACACACACACACACACATTGGGAGAGTGCTAGGCTTAGCGTGAGCTATCGAGGGGTTCTCCCAAGACACAAGGTGTCTTCCTGTTGCATCACTACAGCCGTTAGTTGAGCTGACACTGGTGACTTGCTTCCCCTGTACTTCTCTGCTATGTGAGTTGGTATTCTCATGTTTTGTTTGTGGATGTCGATTGGGTGAGGATATTTGTTTGGATAGATCGAATCGAGGCAATCACTGTTAAATCATATACTTATATGTTCAATATTTGGATTAAAGTTAACGATGCATTTTCATAAAGTTCTTGAGATCTCGTCCACAAGTATTCATACAATTTTTTTAATGTTACATTAAGAAGAACCGATTACGTTGTTATTAAGTTGTTATTTTTAGTTTGTGCAGCAAATTTAAATCCTATATTCATTCCGCCAATAAGTGTTTTCCATGACCATGTCAGTTAAACTTCTGTCTCCCGTTTTGTGACGTGTGTGTGTGTGTGTGTGTGTGTGTGTTGTGTGTGTTGGTGTGTGTGTGTGTGTGGTGAGTGTGTGTGTAGTGTGTCAGCGGTGAGTGTGTGTGTAGCGAATTCGACGATTGTCCATCGACATGTTCCGCATGCTCCAGGCTCTGGAGCGGGAGCCAGTGAACCTGGCAACGCAGACTTCTAAAGCAGGCCCTCTGGTGAGGGAAACGTCTGTTGTATTATGGCGCATTTCCACTAGCACGGCTCGGCTCGATACGCGGCTCGGCTCGGCTCGGCTCGGTTTGGTTGTGTTTCCATTACAACTGGTGCCTCCTCGACGTAAACGGGGTCGTCATAACACCGGCCTGCGCGAAACCCGCTGTGACGTCATTTACACGGCGCCAAGCAACGTACAAATCCGGAAGACCAGAACAACAACAAACAACAACAACATCAGAAGGAGGACAGCATGGAGGACATGGAGGCGATCGTGTTGCTGCTCACCCTGTGGCTTTTTGTCGCACAGAAGGCAAGAGAAGAGAGCCAGAGAAGACTCCGGGCCGCGAGAGAAAACACTATTGAAAAGTCGCGCGGTTATGACGCTTCCAATGACGACACTCATCGGCCAATCAGTGGAAGGCAGTCGGCTGACGTCACGTTTTAGTAACGCTTCGGCTCGCTTGGAACCAGGGCTGAGGTGATACCAAAAATGTACCCGGTTGCAGGTACTGCGTGCTAGTGGAAGCACGCAAATAGCGCGCCGAGCCGTACCGAGCCGAGCCGTGCTAGTGGAAATGCGCCATTAGTCTACAACCATGTGAAACTGGTCAATTTCAGCCATGTTGGGGTCCGGAATTCTCCATATCGGGAAAGAATTCGAGCACTCTTTGACAATGTTATCGTTTACTTGTAACTATAATTCACAGTGGAAATAAAACTTTACCCCACTTCATTAACAATAACATCCGTGCCGTGTTTTGATTTTTAGGAGCCAAATGAGAAGCCGGCGAAACGAGAGAACCCCCACAAGTATCTTCTATACAAGCCAACCTTCAGCCAGCTTTTTACCTTCTTGTCTGCCTCTTTTAAGGTCAGTACCCTTTTTATGTCATGCATAAATAAAAGAGACCTCAAACCCTTATTTTATTTATAGAGGACTTCAACTGAAGACAGGACAGGAATATTGTCGACAGAGCCCATTTCTACATTCATATTCCTTCTCTACATAACACATTACCAATATTAAGGATTATTTTGCGCTGAAACAGAATCATATATTAACCGAAGATGCCTAAAATATATGACGTTGTTTGCTTTTAATAATTTATTATTCAAAATCATTCAAAATATATTCTGGCCAAGTGTTTTAATGAAGGGATGTGATTTGGTGATTTGGTTTTCACCAGCATTGCAACTCATTCAGGCACCCTTTAAGTGCTTTGGATGTTAATAATCTGCCAAACGACTAAATAAATAATAGTAAATGTGTTCTGAACATGTCTTCTAGGAACTGCCTGCAAACAGTGTTCTGCTGGTGTACCTGTCTGCTACTGGAGTCTTCCCTGCTGGCCGGTCAGATTATGAAGGTCAATTCACTTTCATTTTGTTCGTTGTTATTGATTCCTTGCATTAGATCTACAATGGCATCTAAAATATAATTTATAGTTTGCTCTTTTTTCTCCAATAACATTCAGTAGCTAAATTATCCTTCCATAAATACTACATAAAAGTTAATTTGACTTATTTGATTATTCTAATCGAAACACAGATACATATTGGTTGAACCTGTTTAGTTTGTGGTTGTTTCATGTGATTTGATGTGGCGAGTTCATCTTCTGAACCTTTTGAATAGGTCCCTATGATTTCGGAGGAGTTCTGACCAATACAAACCGAGACGTTGTGAACGGGGAGACGGCGCAGAAGAAAAGTCAGGCCCAGAAAGAAATGCACTGGTAAGTGTTTTAGTACTGAGTCACGCTAGAGAGAGCTTAGGAGCAGTCATTATGGGCTGAACTGGCACTGACCTACCACGCTGTTCTTTGGTACAATGGGTCCAACTGATTGCATGTGTGAAACAACAGGTTTGCGAGCGTTTGTGTGCGAGACCAGCACTGGACAACAACGCCTCATGTTGCACCTCATACAGGAGTGGGCTTGAGCAGCAAAAGCAGTGGGCTTCCGTGCCGTCTTAGAACATTCAGAACTGTCATACTCTGTCTAGTGTGGTCGATTGGATCGCTTCAGCACACCACCACACCCACCATCTGCTGTTGACGCAACACAATGAACAACACACGCAGTCGCTTTCGATGCAGTCGTGAACCTGTTATTGGTTCTGCGTCGGGTTTACGGGTTTACGTTAGTCGGACCAATCGCAGCCCTTGCTGCTGCGGCTCGAGGCACGGTTGCAATTTTTGGGAGGCGAACGTCAGGCCCTTGCAGTGGACACATAGAGGGTCCGCAAGGACGTAAGCCCCCTTGCGTTGCGTCAACGTACCCCCATGACTAAGCCTTTGGTCAAAGCTGTGTCCCAGACTTTCCGTGTGGGAAGGCTGGCTCTGCGACACTGCCTCCAGCTGTCATCTCCCGACGTCCTCCGTGTGTGTCCATGAACGTCAATGTATTTGGATGTACGTCAGCGTATGTCAAATGAATGTCGGTGTATGTCATTGTTCTCATCCAATGGCCTCGTTTCAATTGACGTCAAATGTATGTCAGTGTACATCATTGTTCTCATCCAATGGCCTCGACGGTCTCTGATGACTCCTCTGTGCTTGGGTCTATGAAGCAGTGGTTCCCAACCATTATGGCTGCATGGCCCTGGTGTGCTCTGAGCCATTCTAAGTGTGCCGTGGAACCTCTTGGGATTCAATGCATAATCCTGACTTGGGTCTCAGTGACACGATTGGAAAATATACAAATGTGATCTAAATAAAGTAGTTTCTATATATTGTTAATTTGCTTCATTATTTATTTGTTGACTCGATGACAAATAATGCAATTGGTCTGATTTGATGTATCCATGTGTTGATGTTTTTTAAAAAGTCTGCTGTATTGCGAAGATTGCCACTAAAATTTGTTTGTGACAAACAGGCGAGGTGTACCTGGAAATGAAGTGCTTTATTGAAATCAAAAGTACCACAGAGTTTCGGGCTTTTATTCAGCTTTATTAACAATGCAGACCGGTCACTGTGTTGTAGCATCATTGACTTTCCACCTGGATGTTGAGTGTGGATGGTATGAGTGTTTGATACTAAAGTGTCTTTTCTCTGCTTCTCTTCATCAGCCTTCATCCTGGAGACCTGTTCCCTTTCACCCGGAAGCCTCTTTTTGTCATCGTGGATTCCACCAACAGTACAGCATTTAAGGTGAGTCGTTTTTTTGGGGGAAAGTGATATACACAAGAAAGTAGTGAGAGGGTAAAGGCTGAACAATGTTATGTGTTGTTTATTGTTATAAAAAAGTACATGAAATCCTTCTTCCAGAACTTCAACAACCTCTTTGGCCAGCCTCTGGTGTGTCTAATGTCTCCGACATCGTATCCCAAGAGTGTACAAGGTGAAACACTTACGATTATTTCGTTGATTTCCTTTCCTAGATCAGAGCTTGACCTGTCTGATATCTTTTGTAGAAAAAGAAAAGTTATCCTCATTGTTCCAAATTGAATTGGTGGTCCTGAGCGTTTCTGGTTTTGATTGTATGTTGCCATGGTGGCACTGTTCTGTTTCAGATCAGACCCAAAGAGGCAGTCTATTCACGCTGTTCCTCTACTGCCCCCTGTTGGCGTTCTTCTCCGTGTGTGGCTTGAGCAGCGTGCGACGTGGCCTATGGGAGCGGGCCCAGGAGTTCCTCCGGAAGGTCTACCGTGACATCGGTCAGATGATAACGCGATCGAGGACAATGGGTGTGTTTTATTGTTCTGCGTATTTTCCAAAATCATCACAATTTAAATGTACTCTTGTAAGAGTCAGAAAGTCCTTCTCGTTACTGGCCCCGTTTGGCCGGTAAGTGAACTGCAGCCCGCTGGAGAATCGCACTGGAGTGCGAGCTCGTGGGTTGAGGCAAAAACAATCAGGAACAAATGTATAATAATATATAACTGTAGTTATAAAGAGACAATGGGAATGGCATCAGTCGATATTGTGAAGATAAAATGGACAAATTAATAAGATCATTTTTACAATTATCTGCGCACAGAGGTCACTTACTTCCCTTTTCCTTATAAACCGTCCAGGTTCAAATATAATGGAAAAATAGTTCTCATTTCTTACATTATTTTCAAAACCTGTTCATATATTCGCAATTTATGCGTGCAGAATAAGTATTGATATGCTTGTTAGGACTCTGATACAATGTAAAAAGTCAATCCTGAGAAGAACCAGCCTCCATTCTCAAGTGAAACACATTAGTCTGTAGCCTGTGTTGACGTCCATCTTTTGATTTCATGTCGTCCCTCTCTTTGACCTCGGCAGACCAAGCCTTTCTACAGTTCTACGGAGACGAGTTCCTCCGACTGATCCTCATCCGCTTCGTGTTCTGCTCCGCCGCACTCAGGATGCACAAGCTCTTCAGAGTAAGTCTGCAGGCTGCCCCCCTACACTGTCTGAGGGACGTACTCTGTGAGCAAAACTGATCTTGGATAAGCTCAGGTAAACCGTTTGATTCAAATGCATAGAAGAAGAGAAATGGAACGTGCAGCCGAAATGTTGTCCTCCTCTAAAATGACTATTTACGCTTTTGTTTGTCATTTGTCATTTGTTGACAATAAATTGAACTTTTTTTTTTTAACTTGAATCGATTTTTTTTTATTAAATATGTGTGCGTGTTCCATATCAGACCCCTCGTCCAAAAGGCAGAATCGTGCCCCTCACTGTACATTGATTCATTTGTGTTTTTTCTTTGTTTTGAACAACCAAAAATCCCTACAATAATGGATACATGCGCAAGGTTATCTGCCCAATGGTCACTAACACTGCCTCCATGTTGTGTGTCTGTGTCTGTGTCTGTGTCTGTGTCTGTGTCTGTGTCTCTGTCTGTGTCGTGTGTCTGTGTTCGTGGTCTGTCTGTGTCTGTGTTGTGTGTGTGTGTGTGTTGTGTTGTGTGTGTGTGTGTGTGTGTGTGTGTGTGTGTGTGTGGTGGTGTGTTGTGTGTGTCCTGCGCTGCTTGGCAGGAGACCCGGAGCTTCCCCGAGTCCTACCCGGAGCTCCCCAAGCAGGACACGGTGGAGAGCAGCGTCCTGCAGAAGCACGTCCTAGAGCTGGCCGCCATGCTGGACGTGCAGAACTTGTTCTGGGATGACTCACTAGAGGGCTACTAGACTCAGATCTACCCCGCCAGGGCAGATTGACACAAGTATAACCCCACACCCCCCACCACCACCACCACCATTTTCTTTACATCAAACCAATCGGCCAATCACAGCTTTACGTTGGGCATCCGTTTGTTTTGAAGGCGTCTCCACGTCTAAGTGAAACTAGATCTGATGGTGTTTAAAATAGTGTTTATACACTGAGCTTTGAAGGTCTTAAACCCCTTAAGTATGTGAATACTGTAAGATGTTAACAAAAAGGTGCCCCCCCCCGGTTATAGCAGATACTTAGATCAAACTATAATTTTCTACTAATAGGTTCTGCTGTGTTTGTATGGCAATATTCTCAACATAAGCTGGAACAACCCAGATGTCTTGTTTCAAACTATGTCTTGTCCTCATCTATATCTTGTCCTCTAGCTCCAGTTTGTGTTCAACGACCTTCTGGAAGATTGGTCTCATTATGAACGACAAATGGACTAGGCGGGGGGGGGGGGGTGGGAGAGAATAAGTCCCATTTTGTTACTACCTTTTTCATCAGTGCATGTGTATGTATATACCTCCTATTTGTCACGGTTGCAACACACTGTGACAGGAAGGTCGCAGCTCCAGTACTCTGTAGGGAAACAAACGGTGCTTTTCGTACTCATCTATCACTAACGCGCCTTCCGAGCAGGTTAGCAACGAGCTAAGTGTGGGTCGATCAATACTAGGTTGAGCTCCGAGTCGTCATTGTACAGACTTGCCGTTTGGAGCTTCAACTGAGGAGATGGATCACTGAAGTGGTGGTGAAACATAATGTTTACAAGTTTAGAGTAACCTTAACTATTGCTTGCGGTTTTCTGGTGAATATAAGTTAGGGTTACGCGAGTAGCAGAATTTTGTCAATGTTTTGATCTCCATGCAGTGTAGCAAATTGACTTTTAGTTTGAAGAGATATCAATCCCGATCTCCCTCCCGGGCTAAGGGTCCTGCCGACCAAAGCCCCCTGAATAGAACTGCCGTCGGCATTTCTCTGAATATTTATAGATTTATTTTGTGTCATTCCTATTATTTATTCCCATTGATAAGCCTCTTCTTAAACAAAATAGTTACTGTGCCGTTGAAACCAACAAGAGTAGCATATGTCAATATTATATAAAGGATTTAGCAAATTCTTTCTGCTAGATTACCTGTGTTCGAATGTGTCAATTTATCGGAGCCATACTAAGTATTCTGTACAAAGTGATGGTTACGAATCAAGCAGAGAAGTTGCATTTCCCTCAACAAAATAACAAAGTGATACAATTGCGAAATAGGTAGCTTTGGCGTTAATTACAAATAATGTTTTTAAAGTAACATGTTTATTTGTTATTTTTGTTGTTTATTTTGGTTTAGTGTTTCGACAAAGTATTATTTATTGAATGTTACCCTATTTTGCACAGCTTCTGCAAAACCTTGTTTTGGCACGTGTGTGTTTTGTTTATAATGTGAGTGTCAGAAAAAAAAAAGTGGAATCATATTTAATTGCCTTGTAGAAGGGGGCAATGCGATCATTGATGAGGGCCCAATGGTGTTTTTGCGATATACGGTGTATATATCTACTATTCATACATTCCAGCATTCCAAAAAATATAGACCACTGTTTCCTCTATTCCAGAACTGATGAGGGAAAACTGGTCTTTAATGACCGACAAATTATACTAGTTAAACGGTAAACATTGGAATATCCACTTCCACGTTTGTTTTTCCTTTATTTTTTTTCTGTGTTTACAAATGTTATTCTGATTATGATATCGTAGCCTCGCACTTTACTCTATGGAGTTATGATCTTATTATTCTTCTTCTTATTATTCTCTTGTTTGTTGTGCTGTCGGGGGGGTTCACAAAGAGAAAATGGACCCATGCTCTGGGCCTCCATGCCGACTCTCACACGAATGATCTTCTCGGCCCAAAGGGACGTGTGAGGTCATCACGGGATTTCAAAGACTGCCTTGAATAATCCGGGTCGATTTATTTTTGTTCCTCTCATCCGTATGTGAAAAAAAGAGTTTTGGTTACGTTAAAAAAACGAACCGAGGAAGTGACAGGTGAACTTCAAGGGATATCTGCCAGCGATATCTTCTTGCGTCGGTTGTACGTCGTGCTCTTAAAGGTCCCATGACATGCAACCAGGTGTGAGCGTGATCGGTTACAAGCCGTTTTGAAAACCTGGCTCTTCTGACATCACAAGTGGCCGTGTCCACTTAGCTGTGTGAAGGATAGATCGGTCTACCAGCCTACCCAGTGGACTGTAGCAAACGTTGCTCATCTATCCGTCATACAGCTAGGTGGACACGCCCACTTGTGATGTCATAAGAGCGAGATATGTCACACCAGGTGGGACATGCCACACCTGGTGGCATGTCATGGGACCTTTAAACAATGTTGGCAGGGGTGCTCAGGCTGTGAGGGGTTAACGACTTACCTGTATTTTATTTTCAACTTGTTGACATGTCTAATTGGGATTAATTGTGTACCATTTTATTTTTTCACTCTGACCGTTGCCATGGCCTTGCGTTTTCTTTGCAGTCTCAGATATATGTAGGATGGAATCTAGAGGTGATTCATCTGGTGCTTTTTAAGCTTTGCTATTGTTCCTTTGTCTTTGTTTGTGGATCATGCACAATCTTAATTGTAAGCCTTTTACTTTTTGCTCATAATGTATGATAGGATGGCTTTTACCCAAGGTTTAACAGTTAAAGATCGCATGAGGCATATCAATGTAAATTCTCTGTCTATTGCATTTTGTAAATGTTATCTGTTGGCCTGAAAAGGTTACGTTGTGCTCTTTTTGTTATGTTGTGCCAATCATGTGTTTGGGCATCTATGATGGTGACAGAAATCTTGCCATAAAACGATGGCATTGATAAGCAGTTATAATTAGCATTTTAAGTAACGACAATGTGACCAACTGGTGACTGGTCAATCGAAGCGTCACTACTCACTGGTTGTTCATTTGTAACTAAACAGCGAGGTGAAAACCCCATGAGAAATAATGTTCTGTGTATATCGGTGTAAGCATGTGTAGTTTCACTTGGAAAAAAGGGTTGAGGGACTAAAAAAGTACATTCCCTTTTAAAATATCTAAAATATGAATTGTATGAAAACAAATGGCAAATGTATTATAACTAAACTGTCTTATCTATCGAGGAAGATGCGACGCTTTGCAACTCATTTAGTTTTAGGGATGGGATCACCGTTTGTGTATATGCCCACACGTTGTTTCCCTTCACCACTTGCACCACGGGAAAACATGATATAATGTGATTCTGTATAGACTCAAGCACAACATCCAATGCTTAAAGTAATGGACACACCTTGATCAAGAGCATGTCAACAAAGCCTATTTTAAATACATCAGACACAAATAAATGAAGAAAAAAAACTGCCAGCTGTTCAATCCTATTTTGTCTCTCTCAGACATTTGGGACCATTTTTACCTTTTTATACTTGTACAAATTATTTAAAAGATGGGTAATCCACCTTATAGCAAATTGTTTGACCTGCTTGCTGGTGTGATTTTCATAGTCTGTGTCATACTGTCTATCGTGTTTTCAATATTTCAAACAAAAAAAGCGATATCCGTACAAAAAAGCATGTTTGTTTAGAATAGCAAGTGCCAAAGACTGGTGTATTCTCACTTTTCCATTCCAATAATTGAAATCAATTATTGTAACTGATGTTTTATCTGCCATCCCAGATGAAGCTAATAAAAGCGGTTGTTTGGCATTTGAGTTTCCTTACTTTTCTGTTCTCTGGTGAAGCATTTTTCATGAAGGTTGAGCATAATCCTCATACCTAGAATATAAATTGAGGGTAACACATTACTATTAAGAATTATATATAATACAACGGGTATTTCGGTAGTAGGAACAACTTGGCAACGTTTAGTTTATACAATAGTTAGCTACAATGTAGTTGTTATATTATGGCCTTATAATGGCAAAAAAAAATATTGAATCCTTCTATATCGTTTGCTGTCCCTACGTTTCCGTAGTAATGAATGGTCTTTTTGTTACGTTTTACTACCATGGTGACCGCGTTGCTATGGTACATGAGCGCTCCTCCTCCAATAGCTGGCCTGCTATGTGGTCAAATGATTTAAATTGACCAATGGCAGAGCGTTGACATGACGCTTCGAAAGTCTGTAGACGCTTCTCTTCCTGTTTAAGTTTTGGTGGATTTTAACATTGCATGCCGCTAAACCAATATTGTGATGCTGATTTTCCATTGCTTTTTACCTTTGGTGTATAATTGTGTTCCATATGGTAAGGGCGATCTACTTTTTACTTCTATGCAGGAGGTTTACGAGAGTAGCTGCATTACTGTCACGAGTGGCTAGCTGTTTTTGGCTAAATTGGTGCTAACTAATGGTTAGTATTATGCTACTTGATAACCTTGCTCAACCTTGCATTTGCACTTTTCCTTGTCCAACAGTTGACAGCCGTCGACTAATGAATTGGCAATTCATTAATTAGTGGAGTAACTCCCTTATTTTAGGCTGTGTTCATTATTTTCATAACCAATGAGGGTCATATGTTTTTGCATTGTTTCTTCCTCAATCTTTAGTGACCTACAAGGCCTTCATTTGAACCTATATCTGTATAGCTCTTATTCTTTATCTATTTCTGACATTCCAACTAATCTGATTCATAGGCATACATTTTTGACAGATGTTGCCAGATTGTAGTTCTAATATAATATGTATGGAGGAAATAAGTAAGTGCATTGCAGCAGTTGGTCCATTCGAAAATTAACAGTTTGAATTCAGGAATTAAATAATACAGGATCTAAGATAAAATTCACATTTAATTGTTTAATGTGTGGGAGAAAAAAAAAACTTTTTTGACGGTGTCTTTCCCCCCTTTTAAACATACTTAGAAAAAAACAATGAGGACCTTTTCAAGTTCACCACCCCTTCATGTACATATCAATGAAAGCACACCAGTACATGTCCATGTGAAAAGCATCCAAAGACCAAGTCCCATCCGAAGCCCACAGGTTAGAGCCTGGACATATTTACTTTCTCTGTCTCTGTGTCTTTATATGTATGCATTGAAGTGATGGCACAATCTTTGTTTTCAAAAGGGAAAGACAAAAAGTGACCCAAAAGGAAACCTACATCCAACGGCTAAGGCAAAAACGCGGGTGCCATGGATACCCCCAGGAAGGTCTTGCACAAGGGATTCAACATACAAATGGGAGGTAATGTGTATTCTTCTAAATCCTTTTGGCCCCCTTGGGAGCCTAGGGTGTCCACCATGGATCTCCACCTCACTTTCCTCCGCGTGATGGTCTTTCCTTCTTGCCAGGAGGTCCCCGTCTTGGTCAGTTCATCAAGCGTGATGGGGGGAATTATAGTCCAGACTGAGCTTGTCTTGCTATACTCCTCGGATCCTTCCTAAGTGTATGACCGATCCAACCCCACTTTCTGGATTTGATTTCAATGTGGTCGGAATTGGATTTAATGTGTGTATTGATGATTACTAAATGTTCTGTGGTCCATGTTGTGAACAAAATATTTAAAATTCTAGCGGTAATGTTAAATGTTTATTTTCGTATCAAATCAAAATATTTTCATATCCAATCATACTATTCAGAGATTTTAGAATGACCTGGCTCAGGGCTGAAGCGGACGTACTACTTGTTGTGATGCATGATGAGCAAAGATGAGTTTTGCTGCAGGGCCCCAGTCATCGCCTGGAGATTCCTCCCCTCCCTGAACCCCCCGAGCCCTCGCACTCTACTGGGCTGAGATTGGCTGATCTGTCATCTGAGGAGGAAGAGGTCCTTCATGGACGAATCAGTCAATACGAGCAGAAGATTGACAGTTTGATGACGGAGGTCGGCTCCTTGAAAAGTGAGGTCAGTACTTCAGGTTTCCACTTTGACCTAGAATGAACTTATTTAATGTTTATTACACTATAATGTGCATCCTAAAATGTAATTTTGTTCACCCATTTCATTAAATATTTTTAAAAAAAAGCAAGCCACGGGTATTAAAAAAAAGAAGTCAAACAGGCACCACAAAACGATGTTCACGTGTGCGTTTATATCGCATCTCAAAAGCCAATCCTGATTGTGTGTGCGTTTGTGTCGGCGTGTGTGTGTCGGTGTGCGGCCCATAGGTGGAGCTGCGGAAGAAGGAGCAGGAGCTGAGCGTCTCCCAGCGCGTCATCGCCGAGAAGGAGGAGGAGCTGGCCGAGGTGGCGAGGGAGCTGGAGGTCACGGAGAGCGAGAACTCACGCCTACGCCGCTCCATGGAGCTGATCATGGGGGAGGGCTCCAGAAGGTACGCTGGGTACATGGACGCCAGTGGGAAAAATTGGGTCATTAGAGCAAAATATGTGTAAGCGTAAATAATTATAAGAAAATAACGAATTAGGAGTAATTGACTAAATGTGCAAATATGATTGCTGAGACACTGGGATCTAGAAAGAGAAATATATATTATTCATATTATTCCTAATTTTGTTCTTCAGTTACTGTAGATGGTACAAGGTTGTGGTACAACCCCCCCCCCATCAAGTGTTACACACGCACAGACACAAACAGAAGCGCACACCCACCCTCTCTCACTCACACTCACACTCTCACACCCAAGCATGCAAACTGCTTATAAAAAACAAGAACACCCACAGCCAAAAGTCCATCAACAGCAACATTTAACAATAAGGAGGTGTAAGAAAACAAGCAATAACTAACATTATGGGAATAGTAGCACCACTACAAAAAAAACGATGACATGTCGGCTCACAAGAGACACTCAATGGGATAAGCTCTATATTGCCAAAATAAGCCTGCGACAGCCTGTCTGTACCAGCCGTTTCAGCAATGGCTCCATGTTGAAACTGATGTTAAATGACAACGTTTTTCTCAGTGAGGAAGCAAGAGGCCAACACTAGAGTTCATGCAAGCGTTTATTTACAATTGTGTGTAACAAATGCTCAAGTGTGAGGCCAAAGTTTTTTTTCAGCTTTTATTATTATCATTATTCAGATGAGTATTTCTGATATGAATTACATGAATGATTATAATGACTTCTAGTGCTTCCTGACTGAGGTTATTCTTCCACCTTGACACAGGGGTTTGAATTCCTGAGTTCATGTTTACATTTACATTTACAATAAGTACATTTGTCATAAGAAAGAGAAACAATACATCGCTGTTGGTACAGTAATGATGTTCATAGAATCATAAACCTCATGTTCCACCGCCGCCGCCGCCCCCCCTGCAGGTTGGACAGGGACCCCAACGCCCACCAGGACCGAGACGCACTCCTGCAGAAACTCCTGGAGGCCGAGGTGGACGGGAACGCCGCGGCACAGCAGGTGTCTGCCCTCCGAGAGTCTGTCGCCGAGCTGGGAGGTTGTTCCGCGAGTGTGAGTATCCACGGAAACGGGAGGGAGGGCGATGTTATTGATTTATCTGGATGTGTGAAACTTCAGGAAATTGGAAAGTTGGTACCGCTTTGATCAACACAGAAATTGGACATGAGAAGAAAAAATCAAACACAGACATTATTCTGCGTACATTGAATGGTAGTTACAGGCCTTGGTCATTCTTCAGTATAAGAACATGACTTCGACCAATGTTTTATCCCTATTTTATTATCGGGGGAAAAAGTCTTGTCGGATTGAAATAGAACCGTAAATATTAAGTTATGCTAAGATCAGGTTTCCAGTTTATTAAAAAAAAAAGGTTTAATTCCCAAGTAGGTCAAAAAGTCACTTTTTATATTAAAAGCTGAACAGCATGACTCGATGTGTTGGATGTCCCTCCGGCAGTCAGACATGTACCGTACACCGCTACATATTTAAAATGTATAATATTCCTTACAAATATTCCTTTCCAGACAGCTAAAATACTTGTTACTATAGCAAATATCCCAAATGTGTGATGTACTGTCTATGCAAATTGCCAAAGTGCAATATCATCACCATCTCTTCTCCCTGCGTATTGACCGTTTTGTCCATTTGTGTATCAAAGTGCATAACGGGCCTTACACCTGTGTAAATCGTCCTTGTCGTCTGCGGTGTGCAGAAGGGGAAGCGGCTGTCGGGCTCGGAGTCGACCATGTTAGCCCGTCAGAAGGACCTTCTCCTGCAGAAGCTGGAGACCTTTGAGGCCACCAACCACACCCTCCGCCAGCTGCTCCGGGATCAGCACGGTAGCCAGGTAGGCTCTCTGCTCAGCACCGTAACGAGGGCCTATCAGGAGGGCCCGAACCACAGCACTGCTTGTCCATTGGTTTGCAATCGTTCTCACAATGCCTCCAGAAAGAATAGGGTTTCAAAAACGGCACCAATGGATCACACAAATCAGTGGTTAGCCCCAATTCAGATACATTGGGGTAATACTTCACTTAGAATGGATTCCCTCTCCAAACACCAAACATGCTATTTTTTAATCTGCATGTTATGTATATAATCTATGTAAATATCTGAACCTTAGTGCAGACATTTAGTAGAAACCGCCATAAAACAAATATGCCAGTGTAAGACAAACCGCCAGTGTAAGACAAATATGCGATTTCTTCAAAGATGTTGATGACCGTAATCCGGTTTCCCTCGGCAGGTGAACATCAGGACTTAAAGCACAGGGCAAGGTTTTCATGAACCTTGATTTGCCATCCAGTTTCACGATTCATCGATCCATCGATAAATTATTCAAAGTTGTAGATGTATCTTCCAGAAAGGATTTGTATAGATTTTTGTAATGTAAAGGTCTGGCAATTCCATTCTAGACTATGTAAATGTTTAATAGTGTACTCTAGGAAATAAAGGGGGGCACTACTTATGCACTTTACAACCACTGATAAACAATAAGAGATAAATGTAACCCTCTTATTTTGATTCCTCTAGCGATTCCGCACTTTTTTCAGTCTCAATTTCTGTCGATAATGTGTCTAGAGTGCCCCGTAACTCGTGTAACATGTGTTTTGGACAGCTGGAGTCGATGCGACTGGCAGAGCAGAAGGACTCGCTGTTGAAGAGGCTGACTGATGCAGAGGCCGAGAATGCGGTCAGTTATGATGCGTGAAATTTGGCAAAATCTGCTATTCTGAAATTTATCGTTTGAAGAGATTTTCCTGAAATTCTAAGTTATGATTGCAATATTTACCCACATGGTATATTACAATGTGTATACTATCCTTTGCGCTACAGTTCAGCATTGTTATAAAGACAATGTTTTAGTTTTTAAGGGTTGATCGTGCTTTTAAAATATCTATTTTTGTTTTTCTTTGTACAGCATCTTGTAATAAAGCTCCAAGAAAAAGAGAAAGAACTTGATCAGCGTTCCATACTTTTGGATACAGAAAAGGTGACTGACTACATTCAGACATATGTTATGTTTATGTTAAAATGTTAACATAAACATATATCTAAAAAAAAAAAAAAACATAAAATGTGACAAATGTTAAAATGTCTTCAATTGAACTCAGTTTTGTGCTCAATGTATTCACAACTGTGTTTCCTATAATTTTTCGCTATATTTGTGGATACAGGATAACGCCAAGACCTCAGGAGAGTTGACCAAGGCCTTGGAGTCCACACGGGCTCATTTGCAGGGTCAGCTTCGCAGCAAAGAAGCAGAGAATAACCGCCTTGCTGTGCAGATCAAGGTGAGCTATGGTGTATTATGGTCCATTATTAATGTTCAAGTAGGCATCTCTCCTTTCTCATAGTACCATAAATTCTGTTTCTTGTGTTTGTATTCCTGCCAAGCTGTGAATAAACATGTTCCCTGCCTATGGTATATGTCATTACATACTCAATAGGCATACTTAATAGTAGATGTCACTGAAACCTGCAAACTCATAGTTCAGATTCCGTACTCTATTAATCCTGTGCTATAACCATCACAATATGCATTTCTTTATGATCAAATAATGATAAAGAAAAAGTTGTCTACAATATTTAAACACAACAATAGCAATACAAGGCAATACATTTACATTTACATTACATTTAGGGCATTTAGCAGACGCTTTTATCCAAAGCGACTTACAATAAGTACATTTGTCATAAGAAGTACAATACAATACAAATGTGAAATATAGAATAATATGAATATATTTACGCACTATCAAATACAACCACAAAATCTAGTAATATAGAAAATTCATCCAAACCCATGCTCACAAACCTACCAAAGAGTTCACACCTCAAGTCCCTCCTCCTTTTTCCTCCGTGTTCTTCACGGCAGAACCTGGAGCGAGCAGCCAATCAGCAGAAGGGCGAGATGGAGCACCTCACCGACCAGCTGGCCACGCTGAGGCAGCAGGCGGGGGTGGACCGCGAGGCGCTGAAGAGGGCCACGCGGGCCCAGAAACACAGGGCCGAGCGCAGTGAAGACGCCGCAGAGCAGCTGAGCAGCCAGCTGTTTGATATGGTAGGAACCCCGTAGGCCCCCCGGGGCCCGACGTGTCTGGATTGACCCTGGGAATGCCACGCCCTCTGTCGCTTTAGCATCGGGTTCTGTGGACTACTGCGCAGATAGGAAAAGGAGTCTGATGATTGAGGACAACTTGGAAATAAGTGGAGAAGAGTGTGTGAAGGAAAGCCATTGAATTCAAATGTAAAATTTATCTACAATTCTGCAAACTACCCCCTTACAAATACAAAATATATTTTTGTATTAGCAGTCAATATAGAACATAACTAACTGAGAAAAAACAGCTGGCGAATATTGCGATTTGTTGCAGTATGAATTTGTGGTTCGGTTGACCTTTTTCAGGATATTACTTCAGAATTTTCTTTTCAGTATTCGTTTTATTGCAATTTATCTTTTGTAGGAGAGACAAGTTTCGGATGCGTTGTCGGCAGCTGAGAACTGGCGAACTTGTCACGGCCAGGAGGTCAAAGAAAAGGGTCAAATGCAGGTTGAGCTGGCAGTGTTGAACAGGTAACGCTACATAAAGCGGAAATGAGATGTTTCAAGTTTTTATTAATTAGGTCGTTTCTATGGGCAGTTGGAAATCTTAAACTAAACCAGGGCATGTCAATATCTTCACCACTTATCCCCATCACCACGAAAATAACAAAAGAATTCCTACCTTATTCCACTAATGTTTGGGGCTATGGCAAAGGTGGTTCATAAAATGTGCCCGTGTGTTACAAGCACACCTCCTCATACGTTTCTACTGTAGCATTGTTCGACTACCGCTGCACGGCTGTGCAGCGGTAGTGAAATACTTGCATCCTGACCTCTTGAAGCCCGTAGCATTAAAGTCAACGACATGTTTCGCTCTGACCCAGTCGCGTGAAGGAGCTGAGCGAGCAGCTGCAGACCACGGAGGACAAGGGTCGGACGGAGAGAGAGGCGCTGCTGGGACACCTGCAGGGCCTCAACTCCGACGGCTCCGCCGCAAAGCTGGAGAACCAGAGCCTCAAGGTACCCGGAGCTAGTGGCGACGCGGCTGCTTCCACACAGACACCCCCCCCCCCCACTCACTGTTCTCACAGCGAGGAGGCGGTATTAACTGATGCCGAGAAGCAGGGTACGATAGGCTTGGTTGATTAGAATCTACAGGTGAGTGGCGTATAGTAATCGAACGTGCCCTTTGCACATCACCTAAGCTAGAAGTCGGGACAGATCTAGTTATTAATAATAATAAAATAAATAGTTTGGCACCTTCCAGGACACTCAAGGCCGTCTTACAGTGCAGAATACGGTTAGAGATGGATGAATTGATCGACAAAGAAACAGAGACATAGAGAAATAAATAAATAAATGGACATGGAGACACTAGAAACAGGAACCAACAGGGGGGAGAGGCAAATAGGATTAAACTGAGCAGACTAATTAGAACAAATGGGTTTTAAGTGACAGTCTGAAACGATAACTCTTTTTCTTACTTTTTTTTTTACCACAGGCAATGCTCTCTGCAGTGGAGGAGAAGCTGAGCGTGGCCCAGACGGACGCTCAGCAGGTCAAATCTACTGTGAAACAATATGAAGGCCTGCTGGATGGCTACAAGACCCAGGTACATGAGAACGATGGATCCGTGACAATGTCGTACCCCTGTCGAGATTTCCGGCGCTTCGATTACCTACCCCACACACCATTTTTTGTGATATCATCGTAAAGGTGACGTATGCTAACTCTATACCAACCGGGACGGTTACGAGCCGTTTTGAAAATCTGCCTCTTATGACATCACAAGTGGGCTTGTCCACTTGTGATGTCATAAGAGGCAGATTTTCAAAACGGCTCGTAACGGCTAATCCCCCTCACAACTGGTGGTACAACAGGCCACCTTTTAAGTATACCATGCGCTCACCGGTCGTCTCTCCGTGGCTCCCAGGTGGCCAAGACGCGGGCGGAGGCAGATGAGTACTGCGCGCGGCTGGGCCAGGCGGAGCGCGAGGCCCTGGGCGTGCGCCAGGAGCTGGAGAAGGAGGTGGACCAGGTGCGCCGGGAGCTGCTGAGCCGGCTGACGGAGCTGGAGCCGCTGCCCGACGCCCTGCGGCGCTCAGAGCTGCTGCTGCAGGAGACCCACGACCGGGAGCACGCCCAGGAGCGGCAGAGCCTGGAGCTGGGCTCGGCGCTGGCCGACCTGCGCCGGAAGGTACACTCACACTCACACACACTCACACACACACACATAACTCAGTTATGGTGCCACGACGACGTAACGTAAAGGGGTTTACGGACCCTCCTTGCGTCCGTCGCAAGGGCATGAAGTGCGCCTCCCAAAAAGTGTAACCTACCGTCGAGGCGGAACGCATCAGCAAGGGCTGTGATTGGTCCACTCACTAATAGCCGACGTAGAACCAAAAACAGGTTCACGACTGCGTGGTCATAGCGTTGCGGCGACGTCCAACCTTAACTAAGCCTTTACGGTTTGCCAACGCGGTTGCTGACGCTTGGTGATGGACATCATGCTTGATGGGGTCTGGGGAGTTCTGTGGTGTTGGGTTTAGCGGTGGAAGGATAGTGCAGTCAGGTAGACTGGCTAGCCCCGCCCATTCTGCCCATGATTTGAGTTCGCCCCTGCAGAAGGGTCCGAAGAAGAGCCGTACGTTTCTTTCTAGTTTTTATACGTTTTTGCGGGAGCCAATGACCAAGCTGGCTTTTCCCCCTGGCGCGCCATTGGCTGGTTCAATACAATGACATCAGGGAAGCGACGGCAAGCAGCCAATTGTGTACAGAGTCATTTGAACTAGGCGCATTGACCACGCCTCTTGTGCTGAAGAAAATGACAGCAGCTTCCCCAGACCAAGCTCAATCGTAGATTGAGCTTGGTCTGGGGAAGCTGCTGTCATTTTCTTTATGCTAGCCTAGCAACAGCTAGGCTAGCAGTAAGGGGCATTAACAGTGTTTGGATTCCTAGCCGAAGGGTTCAGGGCTGGGTTTGATCCCTACATGTGTTTAAAAGTACCCTTGGATTAAGGGGTTTGCTAAATAACTATGTAGATCGTTTTTTTGTTCATGTTTTGGGGGTTTTAATGGCATTTTAGAGGTTAGCCATCATGGGACCAAAAAGTCACTTCCAGAAGTATGTGTCTTGTGAACCGATTGACGCACAGGATTATTCTTCAGACCAAAGTACTATTTCTTTATTTAAGGATGGTTGTGAGAGTTGTTTTGAGTTGTTGAAACCAGCAGAGGAACATTTGCCCTGTGTGTTTGGTGGAAGGTGGAGACACAGGGAAGCCAGGTGGAGCTTCTGAGGCAGAAGAACGCGCTCCTGTTGGAGGAGAACAAACAGCTTCAGCACAGATTGGAACATTCAGAAAGGTACCTTTTTGTGACTGAGCAGCCCCCCTACAGTTTCCCCTCCCACTTTCCCCTTTGCTCGTCCAAAAGATAATAATATTTTTTTTTATTGTACAAACTCTAGTGGCGAAAGGAGTGCGGTGCAGCGAGTCCTGCGACTGAACGGGGTTAACTTTTTCGATTGTTTTCCTCCATCATCCCTACAGGAAGTTGGAGGAGACGAGCAGTCAGAACGGGGACCTGCTGGCCGTCATCGCCAAGCGGGAGGACACCATCCAGAGCAACCAGTCACGCCTGGAGGACAAGAGCAGGGAGTGCAGCCTGCTCAACCGCAGGCTTGAGGAGGCCTTGGAGGACGCCCGGCAGCAGGTCTGAAGCCGGGGCGACTTCTGCTCCCAGGCTCCGGAGCCAGGGCCGTTCGTCACAGACCTCACCATGATCGCATTAGAAAACAGCACTGCGTCATTCATCAAATATAATTGTTAGCAGTCCGGGAAGAAGGCTGCCCATGCATTAATTAGAGTTGATAGATTATGTTCTCAGTCAAATTCTTGTGAGGAATACCAATTTCAGATTACATTACATATCAATGCTATAGAAAGGCCTCATTGTTTATACTAATATCATGGTTTCTACCCTTAAGCATTCTCCTCGGCGTGAACCTCTCTACAATGTGATTAATTAGCATGTCTAGCGGCTAGTCACAGGGTCGTGGCCATGAAAACATTCCCCTTGTCACAGTCTGGTGTTCGTGGTCAGCTGTGATATGTCCACGCTAATCACTTATTATGCAAAAAAAACAAATTATATCAAATGAATGTCTGATCGACGTTCCTTAAGGTTTCCGAGACCAGGGAACGCGCCGCGACCAAAGAACGTTCCACCAAGTCCAAGATGGTGGATCTAGAGACCCACCTGAGCAGGACCACCACAGAGATCAACCAGTTGCGACGAAGCAAGCAAGAGGTACATGCGCTGGGGATGGCGATCAATCTGTTCCCTTACCCCATTTCCACGCTTTCAACGCGCTGCCATATTACCCATCAATGAGCGTCCTCACACTGGCTGTGGAGCCAACAAGCCAGCAGTGGCAAAATCGAGAAATCGAGTTCAGTGTGTTTCCCGGTCCGCCCACGCTCACTCATGAGCATGGCAGCAGATTGAAAGCGTTTTGATTTGGGAGCAGATTGAGCTGAATTTCTCTCTCCATCCGTTGTGCACACTGATGAGAGACGGGGCCTGGAACTCTCTCTCCCAGATTGTCTTAATGTTATCTTTTCCTAATGGGGCTAATGCCACTTTTGGGTGGCAGTAGCTCAGGAGGTAGAGGGGGTTGGCTGGCAACCTGAAGGTTGTTGGTTCAATCCCCGGCTCCTCCTAGCTGAGTGTCAAGGTGTCCTTGAGCAAGGCACCTAACCCTAACTGCTCCTGACGAGCTGGCTGTTGCCTTGCATGGTTGACTTTGCCGTCGGTGTGTGAATGTGTGCGTGAATGGTGAATGTGAGGCAATATTGTAAAGCGCTTTGAGTGGCCAATGGTTAGAAAAGCGCTATATAAATCCAGTCCATTTACATTTACATTTATAACGGGGTTCCATAATCTCCTCATCAGGTGGAGCGTCGGTACCAGAGCCGCCTGCAGGACGTGAAGGACCGCCTGGAGCAGTCGGACAGCACCAACCGCAGCCTGCAGAACTACGTCCAGTTCCTCAAGGCGTCCTACGCCAACGTGTTCGGAGAGTCTGCGCTCACCAGCACGCTGCGCTCCCAGTCGCCCCTCTGACGGCCTCCGGGGGTCGTCTCCATGAGCAACCAGCACAAATGTGTGTGGGTGGGTGGGGAGAGCTGCTGTTGGCGCAGAGATACAAGTGTGTCTTGCATGTCTACATACGAACCCATGTGTGCAGGATGTTGATTCTCCTCCTCAGGCCTTGTCCAGATTCCTGAACACCTTCACATGCCATCCGATTCTGTTAGTGAGATTCCAACCATTATGGTCATCCATTGGTTTGTAGATTTTCCCCGTCTTTTAACAAAGTCTATGGACACATAGTGGTCTAGATTTATTTATATAGAGCATCTTTTCACCAGGTAGGTCAGCAGCTGTACACTACACTACAGCTATGAACTGTGTTAGGACAAGGGGGAATTTGCAACCTCGGTGCTACATAAAATTCACATTGGTATGGTCTTTCTATTAAATGTAATCCAAGGCAAATGTATATTTATCTGTGTTTAAATATGATATTCAGTACAATGGAACGAATCGGGATGTTTATTTTTCCATGTATATATTTTGTTTTTACATTTTACAGGAAGCATTATCGTTGTGTATATTTAAATATATATTTTTATGTTGAGTAAAACTAGTAGGCTTAAACACTGCAGTGTCTCTTTCTGAATGTAAATCATATGGAAGTGAATGATACAGCCCTTCACAACATTGAGTCCATATGAACTATGGCCACGTTATTTGTTATCTGAAGAAAACTGTTTGACGGCTGTTTGAGTATATGGATGGCGAACATATGGATTGACTGCAAAGCGTAAAGATTAATCACATTTATCTACTTGTGCCATGCTATTAATATCTATAAAATTACATATTTGTGTGTGTATGTATATATATTTGTATTATATATATATATGTGTGTGTGTGTGTGTGTGTGTGTGTGTGTGTGTGTGTGTGTGTGTGTGTGTGTGTGTGTGTGTGTGTGTATATATACATATATAATGTATATATATTTATATACAAAGCAAAATTTATTAAAGTTTGAGAGAATATATATATGTATATAAAATACAGCCCCCAAAAAAGTACAAATGCATATATATACTATATATAGTTTTTTGAATTTTCTGGTTGTATTTGCGGTGTGGTTTTCGAGGTTGCAGCCGCAGTGAGTGACGTCACGAAGGGGTGGGGGGAGAAAAAAATATACCATCCGTTCGGCAGAAGAAGGCGAAGGTTGCACCCATCTGTTTCCGATCCGGTTCGAGAACACTCCGAGCTCTTAACAAATAAGACTGAGGTAGGTCAATTACTCATGTATTACACTCTTTCAGTACACAAATAAAATGGTGATTCGTGTTCTAAGGCAGAGCATCGATCCGTTTATAATGGAGGTTGCATCCGCCTCCGCCTGCAACACAGCTAGCTGTTAGCCAACGTTAGCCCCCAGTTTTGCGTTTATCTTGTTTTCTCACAGTCAATACATCGATCAGTACCATACGTTACAGGGAGTACATTAAGAAGGAAGTGTGTTGCCTTCCATATTAGCCTTATACGTTCATTCAGTTTCCCTACATTTTAGCAAATGGGGTGACATTAGCTTGCTATAACACTACAAGGTCTTTATGAACACCAAATACATTGCACATAGTTTTTAAAACAAGTATATTTGGCATTACTTTGGTTTCAAGAGTTATTTGACCAAGCCTGCAAGTGGGGGTTTTAAAGATACTCTTAAATCAGCCCACCGACATTCAGCTTTGCAATCATTCGCTAATGTAATTTACGGTGGCCTCGCTGTTTCCGCCTCACCTATATGTAACGTTATATGCAAATGTAAATACCGTGAATAACTCTCTTTCAATTTGCATTTATATCGTATAGCATTTTTGAATGGTTACCTACTGCGATTTGATCATGAAAGCACACATAAATAAATAATGGCGTTGCACGTTGCGCTGTTATAAGTATTCGGGCCATTATTAACCAGGACCCGCCCAGTACATTCGGAATGCCATTGAGCAAATGGTTCCAGCTGTCAAGTTATTGATCATGAATAACTGGTTGTATATTATTGGCCTAATATATATTTATTTTCAGTTAGGAATTTAAGACACCTTATTTATAATCGTAACTCTTCACGCACTGATTGGCGAGTTCACACTATACTTTTTATCGATGATATTCGACCATACAATTCATTGTCTACTTTAAAACACATGACTAACAACAATAAGGCCTATTGGTTTACCATTTTAAATCAGTTGAGGTTTAAATGTTGCTCTCACGGAGATATCTGTTTTGTAGCCGGACATCGTTGTTGCTATACACAACGCAACAGTTCTGGCTTGAGCCATTTCAAGGGTGGTGTCGAAATGGTTGGCATTCCAGAAGGCCCTCTACTTTTAGACAGACCAAGAGACAAGCAAATGTTAGAACACTGATAAGAAAAGCACATATCAATGCAATGTTTGGTATGCAGGCTAGTACATGTATTGAGTTATACACATTGCTAGGTTTGCAAAAACAAATGGTTGTACTCACCAACCAGGCCATAATTGAATCAAGGGAAATGGTTCCCTCTTGTTATACACTAGCAGACTCAAAAACATGGAGACAAAATTCCAACAAAACAGCGCTCTTATCTTTAGAAATGTAATGAATGTGGGACTATTGAAGTTATGGGGTTCTTGCACTGAAGCAAAGAGGTCAGCGGTTGTGCCTCACACGTTTGCTTGAGTTTCCCTCCCCTTCCTCCCACACTTACGGCTTGGGTTGGGTGAATGCTCCTCGTGCCAATGCCCTGGACCACTCTGGCTTCATTCCAGATGCCTTCCTTGCTTCCTACTTGTGAAGGGCTAAATGGAATGCTGCTGTCCTATATCAGGGTTCCAACTTGGTAATCTAAATTCATTTAAAACAGATGCAGGTCAAGTCCAGCTCTGGTGGGTATCTCCCCACATATGATGTCACAAAGACATATTTGACATCCTCAAAGTATATCATGGCCAAACTAACTCTGCAATGTTGAGTAAACATAGACCTATGGATATTGAAGATCGTTGGCTGTAGCTATATATTAGAAAATGTATTGTGTAAAATTGTCCATAACCCTTAAGATTGTGAAGGCAAGCATGTTTTCTAGTGCATATGAAGATGCACACTAAGTACATCATTATTAACAGTTATTATGATGTTATTATACAGATGTAAACATAGTCTTCCGTGTAGGCGAGGTCACCTGTATTCAAGGTTCCGTTTCACCTTTGCTGTCCTTCTGAATGTCTGATCCCTTTTTAGAAGGCAGGCAGTATTTGAATGGCTTGAATAAGTTATCATTGATTATATCCTAGGCCAACCTTCTATCCAGTAAAGTAGTTTGACAGCACTGTAGCTAAAAGGTTTCCTGTCTTGGGCCGGGTCTCTTTATGCATCGTCAGCCCTGCAGCCATTTGTAATCATCCTCCATTGTGGTCCGCCAAATAATCAAATCATACTCCTTGCAAATATGTTTCCCGGTAATTATTTACCCCCTAAAACATGTCTTTTGGGAATAGATGGGATGCTAATGTCACCCGGCGCTCCTCTGAATGTGAAAAAGGTATCGACCGTTTGTGATGGCCACCTCGCAGCACTATAAGGAGTATGTTCTTATTTAGAGGAAGGGCGATGTGACCGTGTCCCACATAGATATCTAGGCCTTCTTCTCCCCTCGGTTCTCAACTACTTGGCTCTTTGCTGTGTCGCCTCCTTTCTATTCTAGTCTGGCCTCAAAAGGAGTCGTTTTCACTTAAAAAAAAATGTAATCGTTACATTCACAGATATTTGGATTTCTGTATTCCATTAAATTCAATTTCATGCTGTGCCGTTTAGCCTGCTAATAGAGATACCTGCCATGGCCACGTTTACTAAACCCAAACTCAAGGTAACCAACGTGACTCGACTTTTGTGTGATTTTGTGTTAGTGTGTGTTTGTGTGTACCTGTGAATCTCAGATCAATCTGTTTAGAAATTGTGGCATCAGGGGAAGCCTGGTCATGTTGTTTAGCTGAATATACCGATAGAAAGCTATAGCAACAGGGAGGGGTAGGGGAGGCATCAAGCCCAAAGTGCCGACGCATGGGCTTGGCTCGGTTCTTGTTCTCTCTCTCTCTCTCTCTCTCTCTCTCTCTCTCTCTCTCTCTCTCTCTCTCTCTCTCTCTCTCTCTCTCTCTCTCTCTCTCTCTCTCTCTCTCTCTCCCTCTCTCTCTCTCTCTCTCTCTCTCTCTCTCTCTCTCTCTCTCTCTCTCTCTCTCTCTCTCTCTCTCTCCCTCTCTCTCTCTCTCTCTCTCTCTCTCTCTCTCTCTCTCTCTCTCTCTCTCTCTCTCTCTCTCTCTCTCTCTCTCTCTCTCTGTGTGTGTGTGGTAGAGCCACTGCGGGGGCTATGCGTCTGTCGGCGCTGCAGAGAGTCTGGAGTCCCAGGTCCTACTTAACTTAGATGCTCCGGAGCCCGCCAGTGGTGTAGGTGCTACCCATAGGCAGACACTGGTGATGTCTGGCCGTCCCCGAAGACAATAGCCAGGAGACCAGAGGATACCCCAAAGAACAACAGGAACATCCTCTCTGCGTATGTTAAGATGCTGTTATTCTATTTATAGAAAATATTTATCGGGGTGTATCCGTGAATGTTTGATCTTTCGTGCCGTTTGTTGCGATTATTCCTAAAAAGGTTGGCTCTTTTCAGGGTTGTCATCGCAAAATGATTATTTTCAGAGAGGCAGGATGATAAGGCGTGTTTCTCCCTACTGAAATAACTCTGATTTATTAATGATTCATTGAGCTACACAAATGTGTTTTACTAGCGGTTGTTGAGTTTGCTAGTTTGTGGTGACATGGGCAGGCAGCTCTTGACTCATAGGTATTTTATTGATCACAGCGGTTTATAATCAAAGCTTTGTCATTTGGCTTATCTTAACTGCTTAACTACTTTTTGTTTCGGCCGTATACATTTCTCAATCTTGCCTATTTTTGGTCTTGGTTATTTTTCAGCTTTGCATGTTCTGAAAAATACGTGTGACTTTGACGTTTGGTGTGTTTTTGTACTTTCTGAAATGACATCTGCATGGCTGAGTTTGAAATCAATGATAAGGCTGCAGCATCCTTTTATAAAGCAGTCCAATCGGAAAGCCTTTATCTGTACTGTTGCATTGCGTTCGTTTTTTGTACTCTTGGCTGATGGGCTTTCACTATAATCACATTTCCTAGAGCCATGACACCGGGATGCATGGGTAACAGAGTTCACCTCCTCTGCGCTATTGTCGTCTTCGGCGAAATCCGAGCAGGCTCGGTTCCCCCAGCGAACTCCCATTTCCTGTGCATTCCTCTCCAGTATCCCCCTGTTATGACATCATAGGTTGCTATAGAAACGGGAGATGGGAAGGACATTATGTCATCTGTTCTGAATGAGCCTAACGTTGGGAAGCTGCCTTCTTATTTTACAGTCACACCCAAAGACTGTAAAATAGGTTACACCCTATGTCTTCTACTCTGAAGGCCATCTGGGTGAGTTTCAGCCCCATCCTGTGTGGTTTTTGGGTGCTCTGTGCAATTGTTTTGGAAAGATTCCCTTTGATACCACCTCTTTCCTTGATAAGAAGAAAGGAAAACCAACCGAAATATACAGGGAGTAACCATTCCACTAAAAAGGATCAACGTCAACAGCGTGCTCAAAAACACTGCGTGCGTTCCGAATGAACTGCTTTCTGCCGTGTCACGATCCAGCTTCCTATAGCTTAGCCGCAGAGCATCTGTTGGTTGAAGCACTCTTCACAGCATCCAGCCGGCTTATCTTGTTGTTCAGTTGGCCATCTGACAACAACCATGCAAATACAAATGGAATATATTTACAAATAGCCTCCGAAGAGATTCTGACCCCTTCTCAAGTGTCCAGGAGCGAGACACTGGTTAGCGTCACTGATAGCTAGACTGTAGCGGCCTTTGGTGGACGCGGCAAAAATAAAGAAAAGCGCAAAACTCTGCTATCTCTTCACGCAAGATGGCAGAAAGCACCGTCTGAAGGCGCAGATATCGTAACTGGGGGTCTCCTCAGGGGTCTTAGAAAGTGCGTGTTTGTATGTATGTATGTGTGTATGTGTGCAAGTGAGTGTTTGTCCGGCATATTGCATACGTCTCTGGAGGAAGTCCCCTGTTTACTCTTTGAAGATGTATGTTGCAAACTCCCAATGTGAGGAAACTTTGGGGACCTGACGGGGGGGTTGGGGAGTCTCTCGCACTTGTAAAATGTGCTGCGTCACTGCAGCTTGGCAACGGCACAGCTGCGGTGAAAGAGCGTTTAAAATGCAATACCTGAGAGCTTGGGGCCAGGCTCCTTTAACGGAGCATGCAGATATCCTACAGATATCTATATTCATATTTAAATATATATGTATCATGTATGTTAATATATCCACTTTTGTAGATGATCTGTTCAGCTTCAGGCAGGGGCCATTGTACACATTTACCCTAGCTTTACTGTTAAAATGATGGTCAGCCCATGACTTTTAGGAATACGAGAGGAAAAGTATTGTATACATTATTATTATTATAAAGAGAAATATCTATGATTTCTTCCTTCTGGTCCCAAATAATGCAGTGTTTATCAGAGAGTCCTGCATTACCAAGCCCTTGGGCTGGAGTAGCACGGGGGTGGATGGATAGGGGAGGGAGTGCGGCATATGATAGTGTGCCTGATCCGTGTTTCAGGCGATCTGGCCATCAGGCCAGTAATCTGCTTAAAAGCACCGACCCAACACTGCTGCTGCCATGTCGTTGATTTCCACTGCGTTCCTGGAGACCTCACCTGCCCCCTGGAGGAATGACATCACTTTGAGTGTCTCTTCAGGTCGTCTGCGTGTGCCAAGAATGCAAAGAACTTGGGTCGAGCTTATAATCAGTGTCTCTTCTGGAGGTCTTCTACAGTAGAACCCAGGCATTATTGACGTCACCCACCCCCCCCCCCCCTCGTGTTCATTTCCGGGGCTGAAATGGCCCTGAGCAGGGCCCTGTGTCTGGAACATGAGCCGCTACCCCGGGGCCTCATCAACATCTCTGTCCGGCGAGCCGCGCAGAATTGGAGGCCTCCGGTCCCAAACGCACTGCTGACGCTGCTAATCCTTCTATTAAGCCTACGTTTGACTCCCATTCTACTGCCGACGCATCCAACCCCATGCTCTTTGTTGAACAACTCTGTGGGTCAGCAGCTGTAGGGGTTGACATTGCACTGACCTTGGTTTGATGGGACGGATCAATGTTCTGTCTGGCTGGCTAGTGTAGAGCATTCTGGGAAGGATGCATAACCAGACATAAGTTGCTTTTGTCTTTAGTGCCTTCAATTATTCATGGGTAATGGGTTCGAGCCATTACGAGGGAATTATCACCATGTGTAAGAGTAAACAACTAAAGCTATTAGATTAGATAATTGATTTATTTTGATTACAAGGGATCAGCCCTTCAGTTTCTAAAATGAAAAAAAAAAAAGAAATGGTGAGGGCCACCACTATGGCATAGCGTTCCCAGCTCTGCTTCAGATGCTGCATGCTCCATTTGACAACAAAAGCACTTCAGTGACTCATGTTTTATTGGGCTTGTCTAACAGGCTGCCATTTAGATTAAAATCCGTACAAAGAACAACCCTTTCAATGGAAACATAACAGGCCTGTTATCTTGGACGTCTCACACACTAAAACCAGTGTGAATCTCTGGAGTTGGGACTGTCCTAGTTTGGGGCCAGCACGCGATCATGTGCCAGGCATGGGGAGCTGACTAGCTGGTCTCATTGTTGCATGGAAGCCCAGCGACTGGTCGACGTGTCTGTGGAATGTCCCACCCCCGTTTGGCATTCATGTGTTCTCAGCTGTTTACCCGCTGGGCCCCTCGGTTTGGGGACAGGATGGGGAGGATTTATGTTTATACAGAGTGGGGCTGTTCCTTTTGTATTCTGCTTTCTAATTGAAAAACGGGTGTTTGCCAAGAGAGGGCGTCGTCGTTGTGAAGGACTTTGCCCCCCGGTCCCCACCCTCCCTAATAAACCCGAGCCACAAATCTTAATACAAATCTTCTTCTGCAAATTTCCCTTCGTCATCTTGTGAGCTCTCTTTCCTACTTGGTGGAGTGTCGATCGTCGTCTCGATTGTGAAGGCTTCTTGTTGTGTTACGTTCTAACATGGTATGTTCAGGGCAGAACTTGAGGTTAGATGAAGGACTAGCGACACCAGAGTTGGAGCTTAATCTTTTTTAGCAAGGATTTTGCCTCCCCCCCACCTTGCTTAATTCCTATTGGGGGCATTTGGGATTACTTCTAGGGCAATTTGACCAAATGTCGGAAAATAATTCTGGATCCACTTTGCAAATGCAGCGTCAAATACAGAAGTTAACTCTTTGCTATTTTTCATCCCAAAATAAGAAATGTACTCGCCCGTTCGTTTCTGACCCCGATAAGACAGCCAAACTCGCTCTTGGAGTCCCCAACGCTGATCCTAACAGTGCATGTTCCAATGTGATTCCCAGAAAATGGACACCAGCGGGGCTAAGGTGCTGGAGACGGCGGATGACATCCAGGAGCGCCGGCAGCAGGTGCTGGACCGGTACCGGCGCTTCAAGGAGCTGTCCATGGTGCGGCGGCAGAAGCTGGAGGACTCGTACCGCTTCCAGTTCTTCCGCCGCGACGCCGACGAGCTGGAGAAGTGGATCCAGGAGAAGCTGCAGATCGCCTCCGATGAGAACTACAAGGACCCCTCCAACCTGCAGGTGAGTGTGGGTGTAGGTGTGTGTGGGGGGTGGGTGTGTGTGTGGGTGGTATTGCTTCCACGTTCCATAGTGGTTCTCTAATGGACATCTGACCGTCCAATTCACTCCCGACTATCGTGTAAGTGTGTTGGTTCAGTGTCATACGTCGCTGGGTCATGTAAATCATGTTTTTCTCGTGTAGCGAGAAGTCTTTGAAGATGTCTTGAACCTCTCGTGTATTTGTTGTATTCCTAGGGACTCATTAAGGTACATTTGTGGACTGTGAGACGGAATGCATACTAGCAGAAAAATGACAAACATAAACACAATGTAATTACTCCATTACAATACAGGTTTCATACTATAATTGAGGATATACATGAGTGGAGAAATGGGGTTTGAAATGAAAAAAATACTGCAATGTGCCTGCCAAAATAAAGGCTATTATCTTGGTAATAAGAAAATGTCAACACAATTTTCTCACAAACCGTAAATGACTAATTTCAATCCTTCCATTATTTTCTTTGTGCAAACTGCGATAAATGGCGCAGCCAGTCAATGATGACTTTCATATCTTACAGTGGTCAGTTGCAGTGTTTTGCCTGATCTTGCATCCTTGAAGGGTCTCTGACGTGTGTGTGTGTGTGTGTGTGTGTGTGTGTGTGTGTGTGTGTGTGTGTGTGTGTGTGTGTGTGTGTGTGTGTGTGTGTGTGTGTGTGTGTGTGTGTGTGTGTGTGTGTGTGTGTGTGTGTGTTGTGTGGTGTGTGTGTGTCGACAGGGCAAGCTCCAGAAACACCAGGCGTTTGAGGCTGAGGTACAGGCCAACGCTGGAGCCATCATCAAACTGGACGAAACCGGCAACCTCATGATCACCGAGGGCCACTTCGCCTCAGAGACCATCCGCGTAAGAGAGACACACGCGCACGCACGCATACGCCCACACACAGAGAAATGTATGTCCTTTGCTTAACTCTGTCATCTGTGGTCCAGTCTTTCACGCCGTACCGGACACAACAGAGACCCATAGTTACAAGTACCAATATGATTGAGTACATTCAAGTAGGTGCTGGTGACCTCTTTGAGTGCTGTGACGACCGTCTTAGAATCTGTTCTTCTGATTCACTCTGCGTACTTGCCCCTTTCTTCGTAAGGATTCACTGGGAAGTCGGGTTTTTGTAGATAGAGCATGCAGTGTGTTATTTATTTTTTCAAGCTAGAAATAGGGCAATATATGTCGTGATGACGCATGGGTCAAAAATATATATATATATTTATATTTGATTACATTTGTCGTTTCAGTCACCATGGATATATTTTTAATAATTTCCTAGCACATATTAAATATATATATATTTTATTTGTGCTAGGACATTATTTATAATAATGGACATTATTTGTAATTATTTCCTTGCATAAATTAAAGATATTTGTTTGTACTCTTTTCTGCTGTGTGATTTTGGCTAAATCCGCTTCTACCTCCGAGTTTCTTCCTCATTTGTTCTTGTTTCTGCCCCCCCCCCGGTGTCATTCAAGCGATCTCTATTATTGCCATCTCTTTCGTCCCGTCCATCCCTCCGTCTAACCGCCGCGTCCCGCGTTCTTCTCCTCGTGTTTCCATGGAAACAGACCCGTTTGGAGGAGCTGCACCGGCTGTGGGACCTGCTGCTGCTGAAGACCAAGGAGAAGGGCACGCGTCTGCTGCAGGCCCAGAAGCTGGTGCAGTACCTGCGCGAGTGTGACGACGCCATGGACTGGATCAGTGACAAGGTGGGACTCCCGTTAACAACGGGCTCAGAGTCGTCAGAAACACAACACATCGAATGAAATGAAACTCTGGTGAAAAGGTGACGCGCACTTCAGGAGGTTGGCAATAATGTGAAAACGCTTTGACGTGTCGTCAATAGGCCTAATTGTATTGACTACATACATGGAGGCAGGATAGTCTGGTGTTTAGGGTGTCGATCTGAGAATGAGTGAATAAGGAATATAAGAAAACAAACAAAACCAAATCACTATCTACAATTCTACAAACGTACATCACAAACGCCCTGTACATTGACACACTCCCTGGCAATTAACAAACATCCTGTAAATATACAAATTTCCCTGTCAATATTCACATTTCCCAGTAAATCTACAAATGCCCTGTTAATCTACAAATGCCCTGTAAATCTTCAAACGCCCTGGAAATCTTCCATCGCCCTGTTAATCTACAAACCCGCGGTACATTTCCAAACACCCTCTAAACATACAAACACCTTGTGATTCACCAAACAACCCCCCCCCCACCCTCCAGGAGACCATGGCCACCTCGGAGGAGCTGGGCCAGGACCTGGAGCACGTGGAGCTGCTGCAGAAGAAGTTCGAGGAGTTCCAGACGGACCTGGCGGCCCACGAGGAGCGCGTCAACGAGGTCAACCAGCTGGCGGCCCGGCTCACCCAAGAGGCCCACCCGGAGGCGGAGCTCATCGTGCGCAAGCAGGACGAGGTGAACGCCGCGTGGCAGCGCCTCAAGGGGCTGGCGCTGCAGCGGCAGGGGCCGGCTCTTCGGGGCGGCCGAGGTGCAGCGCTTCAACCGGTAAGGGGGCATTCACTCTCTGTGTATAGATCAGACTACAGGGCAACAGTCTGACACAGGGTGTCCGCACATCCTTAAAAAGTCTTTAAAAGTCTTAAATTCATGTTTCTAAATTTAAGGCCTTAAAAAGTCTTAAATTTTTTACAAATTTTATGTGCTGGTCTTAAATACTGTAACTCAAGGTCTTAAATTTGTCAGGGCAGGGACTTTTCACGGAGGACATGTAGAGAGGCTTCTTTCTTGCTAGCTGCATATATAAACGATTATCTGCCTGCTTGCTAGCTAGTCTGCGACAATGGGGAGGTGCAAATTCAAGGACAGTTGGCTGGAAGACGTCCGTTTCCGAAGTTGGCTCGTGTCTGTTGCCAACCCCCACCATCGCGTGTTTTAGATCTTAAATTTCATTCAAGGTGGTTTTAAAAAGGTCTTTAAAAGTCTTAAACTTGAGTTGCTGAAACCTGCAGATACCCTGGTCTGAAAGCCTTCTTGAAAACCAAGCATATATGGTCCACCTGTTTGACAGCAAACCCCACCACCCTAGCTAACACATTTTCTGCGGGGAACCCTGGACCCCTATCGGTACGCCGCAATTACTCCTTGACGGACGCCAGAACCCTGTTGAAGTGATGTTTTTAGTTTGATTGTTAAACGTCATGATGCGTATTGTAGTGGACTAGGCGTTTAATATGGAGGCAGAGCTGAGACGTTGATGTTGTTATATCTACAACCCCTACCCTACCCAGGAAATCAGTGGTTTAGATAACAGTGATGCATTCCTTTTACGGTGTCATAATCACTAAAGACCAGGAATCAGGTTTGGGTGTTTCAGCTTTTGAGATGGTTGTCGTCATCAACAGGGATGTGGACGAGACCATCAGCTGGATCAAGGAGAAGGAGCAGCTCATGGCCTCCGACGACTTTGGCCGCGACCTGGCCAGCGTTCAGGCACTGCTGCGTAAGCACGAGGGCCTGGAGAGAGACCTGGCTGCCCTGGAGGACAAGGTACGGCCATGAGACGTCCATCAAGTCACGCTCAGGCTCATGATTTAGTAAAACCCCTGCACGCTGGTATAGAAACAACAGCCCCAAGCGGCTCATTCAAGTATGGATAAAAAAATACGATATACAACCAAAACATTGTGATTATTATAATTACTTTTTATTTATAAAATCCATACAGGTAGTTGACATAACGTCACACTCTTTTATTCACCCCATTGGTGTGAAAGTGGTTTCCATAGTAGCAACCCGGTTATTATGGGATAGTGACCGACGATATAGGTATCGATGAGCCCCGCGGTGTGTTCCCAGCCGTGAAACACATGGGAGTAGTTCTAAAAGGTCCTGTTTTGCCGGACCCATCAGGTGAACACGCTGGGCGGGGAGTCGGAGCGCCTGCAGCAGACCCACCCCCAGAACGCGGCCCAGATCCACCTGAAGAAGGACGAGCTGGTCACCAACTGGGAGCAGATCAGGACCCTGGCGGCCGAGAGACGCGCCCGCCTCAACGACTCCTACCGGTAAAGACCGCCGCTCCGGAGACCCCTCATGAGAGACCCCACACAGTCAAGGGTCAGTTATGGTTCCACGTCGACGCAACGCAATGACCCCGCAGACGCAGTCCTGATCCTGTTCTGGTTCTGCGTCGGGTTTGAGTGAGCGGACCAATCACAGCCCTTGCAAAAAAAGCCCTTCCTAAAAACAAACATTGCCTCGGCGCAAGGTTACGCTTTTTGGGAGGCGCAGGGTAGGCCCTTGTGTTGGACGCAAGGAGGGTCCGCAAGGAGGGTCCGCAAGGACGTAAGCCCCCTTGCGTTGCGTCGATGTGGAACCATAAGTAAGCCTTTAGGGTAGTTGCATGTGTTAACGTGTGTGTGTGTGTGTGTTCCTCAACAGGCTGCAGCGCTTCACGGCTGACTTCAGGGACCTGACCAGCTGGGTGACGGAGATGAAGGCGCTGATCAACGCTGACGAGCTGGCCAACGACGTGGCCGGAGCCGAGGCCCTGCTGGACCGCCATCAAGAGCACAAGGTATACACACACACATCACACACACACACACACACACACACACACACACACACACACACACACACACACACACACACACACACACACACACACACACACACACACACACACACACACACATATGCATATGGACAGACACACACACATGCATATGGACACACACACACACATGCATATGGACACACACAGACATAAATATCGACACACAGACACACGCACACACACACACTTATGGACACACAAAAACACACACACATGCATTTGGACGCACACACGCAAATGCGCACACATACACACACATGGACACAAACACACACACATGCATATGCACACATACACACACACACACACACATACACAAATATGGACAGATGCACAGTTGCACACCTATATATACACACACATACACAGACACAAACACACCAAATACAAATGGACTCATGCCTGTAGACACACACAAATACATGCATATGGACACGTACGCTCATACGGACACATACACGCCTTATGGCAAAATACAATTAAATATTGCAGCTCAAAGCAATACCCACACGTTATGTTTTGTGGAAGTGTGGTATAGTGTACATTTGAGCACAAAATTGACTATTTCATAAAGAATATAACAGGACGTAGCCATTTCAATAACCATAGAAATACATAAATGATATTTTTTGTTATTATATGTTAATATGTTCTTTGAGCTTTTAAGTAGTTCCTAGTGTGTGCATATTTTAATACCTGTTTTGCCGTGTACCTATAGTGCTTTTGTTTTGTGAAGCCCTATGTCTCATTGAAAGCATTTACGTAAGTAGCTCCTCTTCATGCTCACGTGTGGTTCTGTGCTGTAACAGGGAGAGATCGACGCCCACGAGGACAGCTTCAGGGCCGCCGACGAGGCCGGCCAGGCCCTGCTCAACACAGGCCACTACGCCTCGGACGAGGTCAAGGAGAAGGTGGGCGGACGCGCACAACCACACACACAC
The DNA here is from genome assembly GCA_900291075.1 of Melanogrammus aeglefinus. Classification (NCBI taxonomy): domain Eukaryota; kingdom Metazoa; phylum Chordata; class Actinopteri; order Gadiformes; family Gadidae; genus Melanogrammus; species Melanogrammus aeglefinus. The sequence continues at coordinate 138,001 of OLKM01000329.1, forward strand.
ATACACACACACACACACACACACACACACACACACACACACACACACACAACACACACACACACACACACACAACACACACACACACACACACACACACACAACACACACACAACACACACAACACACACATCACACACACACACACACACACACACACACACTCAATCTTCATTAGTTTATTTTTAACTGCAATGAAGGAGATTTCTGGCAATGAGATGAGAAGAACCATGTAAGTAAAAGATACAAATTAAGACAATCTCTATACCAAAATAGGCCTGTATACACATTCAGAGTCATAGAATTGTAGATGCAAACATAAATGTTGAAACAATAGTAATATATGTAATAATTAAACGTGTGTGTTTGTGTGTGTGTGTGTGTGTGTGTGTGTGTGTGTGTGTGTGTGTGTGTGTGTGTGTGTGTGTGTGTGTGTGTGTGTGTGTGTGTGTGTGTGTGTGTGTGTGTGTTTAGCTGGGCGTCCTCACAGAGGAGAAGGAGTCTCTTCTGGAGCTGTGGGAGCTCCGCCGGCAGCAGTACGAACAGTGCATGGACCTGCAGCTCTTCTACAGGGACACGGAGCAGGTGGACAACTGGATGAGCAAGCAGGAGGTACCGGACCCATCAGCACCACCACCAGACCACCACCACACGTCCACCCCACCACCGCCACCACCACACGTCACCACCACCGCCACACACAACATTCATTATGTTATTGGTTGGGGATCTATGGCAATTAGAAGGGCGACAGCACACACAACCGACAATGACGTGAGGTGCTGAACGGAAAATATAAGGCAAAATGAATGTACTGGTAGGGGAGGAGGGGGGAGAATCCGTTATTGATTTAAAAATAAAGCTTCAAAAACACCCTTGACTACAAAGTAGTCGGTTTGATGGAGCAGCATAAGGGGAGACTGTTGGCAGAGGGCACAGACAGGACTTCCCCAGCCTATTCCCAGAACGATACCGTGTGCATTGTCCATGGTTGTTGCCAGTCTGGACCGATAGCCTAAGTTTATTATCCTAAGATAGCCTATGTTAATTTTCATGCACAATACTTTAGGCAGGCAGGGGGGGGATGCCCATGTCTGGAGATGGCAAGACAGCCAAGAGTTCTTACAGAATCAAGAAGTGAAGGGGTCGATTGCAGCTGGATAAAGGAAGAAGTGCTTCAGTATCAAGTGTCCCAAGTGAAAACTGAATTTGTGCAAAAGGCTTCTTCAGATTTCCACACGGATCCGTTTTCTCATGGAGCGTGTGTGCGTGCTGTGTACAGGCGTTCCTCCTCAACGAGGACCTGGGCGACTCCCTGGACAGCGTGGAGGCCCTTCTGAAGAAACACGAGGACTTTGAGAAGTCTCTCAGCGCACAGGAGGAGAAGATCACCGTAAGTCATCACACAGGATCACCCACTAGTATGAATAGCACGGTTATTATATCAAACTTTGACCTTTTATTGACTCAAGGATCGGCTGATGATAGCATTGGTTTTAAAGCTCTCTCTCTCTCTCTCTCTCTCTCTCTCTCTCTCTCTCTCTCTCTCTCTCTCTCTCTCTCTCTCTCTCTCTCTCTCTCTTCTCTCTCGCTCCTCTCTCCTCTCTCTCTCTCTCTCGCTCTCTCTCTCTCTCCTCTCTCTCTCTCTCTCTCTCTCTCTCTCTCCAGGCCCTTGATGAGTTCGCTACCAAGCTCATTGATAACAACCACTATGCCAAGGAGGATGTCGCTACCCGCAGAGATGCTGTAAGTAATGGAGTCGGCGTTGCTAAGCGTTGTTTAGTGGTACAGGGTCCTTCTGGACACTGACGCTCTTGTGACATCGCATGAAATATATACAATCCTATGAAACTGAAATTATAGAAAGTATTAAATATACCATTCAAATATATAATCAAGTGACCAATCAGAATTATCCGCCATAGATTACGTTGTATAAAAATGCAATCTATAAACACCATGAGACTGAAGAAGAAAAAATCTCTGCATTATGTATTACATTAAAATAAACACTCAAGTGATGGAAATATCCCCCGTAGTCCCCCCATAATCACGCAGCCATTTGAACTTTGATTTGCAATCTTTTTCCCCGTGCAGCTCCTCAACCGCCGCAACGCCCTCCACGAGCGCGCCCAGTCGCGCCGCGCCGGCCTGGAGGACTCCTTCCACCTGCAGCAGTTCTTCAGGGACTCCGACGAGCTCAAGAGCTGGATCAACGAGAAGATGAAGACCGCCACCGACGAGGCCTACAAAGTAAGAGCCCCTTTTTCCTCCTACTTTTTGTTAAGTCTACACGCTGTGAAGTGATTTAAGGTTTAATGTCTACAAGAGGCAGTTGTCCTGCAGAACGATCTCATGCAGGATGGCTGAAGATGTATAGTTTGTGTTTTCTTTTATTGCTTAATACGATAACGATGCATTGGAATTAGGTGTTTTTTGAATACTCGGACACTGAACACAATAACCGGTAAAAATACAAAAGTATTTACCGAAAATGTGAATCTCAAGAAAATACGAGTATATAGAGTATAAGACCCAGAAAGGGGGACGAGAGGTGAGGAGAGAGCTGGACGTTCTACATCATGTTAACACACCTTCTACCGCCTCTATCTCTCTCCTCTCCCCTCTCCCCTCCCCCCAGGACCCCTCCAACCTCCAGGGCAAGGTGCAGAAGCACCAGGCCTTCGAGGCGGAGCTGTCGGCCAACCAGAGCCGCATCGACGCCCTGCAGAAGTCGGGCCAGGAGCTCCTGGACGGGAAGCACTACGCCGCCGACGAGGTGTCCGGGCGCATGGAGGAGGTCAGCTCCCAGTGGAAGAAGCTGCTGGAGGCCACCGAGCTCAAAGGTATGGCCACGGCTCATATACATGTATTCTTTGATGCTTTAAATGTATACTATGTCGTTCATAGAGATGCCCTCGGCACAAACACAAACGTTGCGGTCAGTTGACGACGTTGGTCTGGGATTTGTCCAGAGGAAACAAGGTTGATGTTGCGGTCCGTGAAATAGTTTTTGTTCTTCACAATGCGCATGAGAGTCCAACTCACATTCAGAGCCACGGTTCACACTCTACCTTGTACATAAAATATGAACAGCACTCTGTGTCATATATTAAAATACATATAACCGGCAGGGATGACACAATAAAGCCTGAAGGCTTATTTCCATGGAGGTACCTTGTTATATTTTACTGCTTACCCCAGAGCTATATGTTTGCATTCTGATTGGAGTCCTATTAATAGTCCACTGTTCTTCATCTGTTCCTCTGATCTCATCTCCCCCCAGGCATCAAGCTGCGCGAAGCCAACCAGCAGCAGCAGTTCAACCGCAACGTGGAGGACATCGAGCTGTGGCTGTACGAGGTGGAGGGCCAGCTGGCCTCCGACGACTACGGCAAGGACCTGACCAGCGTCCAGAACCTGCAGAAGAAGCACGCCCTGCTGGAGGCCGACGTGGCCGCGCACCAGGTACACACGCGCACACACAGAGACGCACAGACATGCACGCACACACAGAGACGCACAGACCTGCAAGCGCCCGCGCACAAACACACAGACCTGCAAACACACATACACAAACAATGCAAACACACACAAACCTACACACGTAAACAGGCAGACGGACACGTACATATGTACACATACACACACACACATACTTGGGCAAACAAACACAGTACTGCCGGCGAGGGTGTGCTTGTTTGTGCATCCGTACCTCATCTGATCAGCGCACTCTTTATTGACACATCCATTTCTGTCATTATGCGTCTCTGATGCCAAATGTTCCTAATTTGAATCAATTACTGTTGTTGTGACTTATGTAATTAGTTAACGTGACTAACATCAGTCGTTATTTTAAGTAGTTGTGTGGAGGAGACAGAGGTTGCCAGTCACTCGAACATATAAAATCTACGTTTCCCCACAGAGCAGTCGACTCTTTAAATGAACCAAATGACGCCTGTGTTGACCCCCCTCCACCCAACAGGACCGCATCGACGGCATCACCATCCAGGCCCGGCAGTTCCAGGAGGCCGGCCACTTTGACGCCGACAACATCCGCAAGAAGCAGGAGGCGCTGGTGACGCGCTACGACGCCCTGCGCGAGCCCATGACGGCCCGCAAGCAGAAGCTGTCCGACTCCCTGCGGCTGCAGCAGCTCTTCAGGGACGTGGAGGACGAGGAGACCTGGATCCGCGAGAAGGAGCCCATCGCCGCCTCCACCAACCGAGGTCTGTGGTCACGCGCAAGCGTCAAAAACGTTGCCTGGCGTTGTTTCCGTGCTGGAAGTACACTTGAGTTTGTAGGGCTTGTCGCCCGCAGTTTAGAGGGGTGTGGCTAATTCAGTAACTTGCGGTAAATTGTCCGATCTGTTTAATTTGGTAATTAAATCCGAAACACGTGTATTTTTTAATCTGGCTTTCCAAAGTTGAGATCTTGGCAATTTTTTTTTTTTTTTCCCCTATGATTTTATCGTCTTATTTCATCCGTTGTTATGAAGGTATTATAATGTATTCTGTAATTTATGTTGTATTTTTCTTATTGTATTTATCCTTAAAGTGCTATGTAAATAAAGTTACTATAATGATAATATTATTCATATGAGTTCATCGAGGCCTGAAAAGTGGACCCTCATGTCTTGCCTGTCCACTAGTCCAATGCGTTTTGAATTCACCCCTCGCTGCCGTCCTCTTGTTCAGGCAAAGACCTGATCGGCGTGCAGAACCTCCTGAAGAAGCACCAGGCCCTGCAGGCGGAGATCTCGGGCCACGAGCCCCGCATCAAGGCCGTCAGCCAGAAGGGAGACGCCATGGTGGAGGAAGGTAAGGAGGACTATCCTCATGGCACTACCATCCTTGACGTGCTCATCGTTTGTTTAACACGACATTTAAGATTCAGGGTTCCCAGGCTAGGCTTCTTCAATCAATGTATTGATGGTTAGACGACCTTCCAATGCATTCATTGGCAATCAATCAACATGATAAATGAATAATGATTAACCAAGAAACCCAAGGCACAGCACTTTCCACAGCTAAACTTATCGTCAACCTGTAATTGAGTGTATTTTATTTCTAATTGAATTCAGGACGATCTATAAAGCGTGTCAAGTCAATGGTCCCCTAGTCCAGCACAATCAGACCCGAGCTCAGATCTCCAGGGTCAGACCAACTCACCGTCAACCCCCCCCACCCCCTGTCTCTCCCCACCCCTCCCCCAGGCCACTTTGCGGCGGAGGAGGTGAAGGTGAAGCTGGGCGAGCTGAACGGCCGCTGGGACACGCTGAAGGGCAAGGCGGCGCAGCGGCGCCAGGACCTGGAGGACTCCCTGCAGGCCCAGCAGTACTTCGCCGACGCCAACGAGGCCGAGTCCTGGATGAGGGAGAAGGAGCCCATCGTGGGCAGCCCCGACTACGGCAAGGACGAGGACTCTGCCGAGGTAACGCACCTACGGGTCGGGGGAGGGGTGGGGGTGGGGGGACGTCAAGAGGGACCGGGTTGGATCCCCGCCGGTGTCGCAGCCTGAGCTGTACCCGTGGCACCCTGCTCCTTAGTAACATGCCTCCGGACTCATTGGATGTAGCTTTGGGTGAAAGCGTTTAATGACTGAACGGTGAATCGTGAATGGTGCCATTCACGAGGTGTCGGGGCCGCGTTTCCATTCACTGTTCACCAAACTATTGTTAAGCCTCTCAAAGCCCTGGGCGCTGCCTTTCTCTCTATTTTTAATGTATCATGAATGAGTGTCAGTGTGTTTCCCCCCCCAAAAAATGTACCAATTAATTAAAATAGTGGCTTCAGAGAATATATTTTTATTAGCAGTAATTAGGACATAAACATTGGGTTTAAAATAAAGAAAAAGAATAGCTGCTATCTATTAAGAATGTAGTTAATGGAAATAGCAACAAGAAAATGGCCGACGCTATCTTGGCCAGCTTTGGTTTCACTTTCACTTTGTGACCCATCGATGCAGTGCATGACCCGTGACCTCCTCTCCCGTAGGCTCTGCTGAAGAAGCACGAGGCCCTGATGTCGGACCTGAGCGCCTACGGCAGCAGCATCCACGCGCTGAAGGAACAGGCCCAGTCCTGCAGGGTGAGTCCCCGTCCCCATGGCGATGAGCACCGCACACACGGTCGGCGCTGGGCACGGCAGCCAACGCACGACCAGCATCCTGCAAAGCCACAGGTTGACCCTCGCTAGTCCCTGGTGGTCATCAGTATGATAGCGGTGACTACAAAGCGTCGAGTGTGTGTCGAGGTGTTGAGGTGTCCCTGAGCAAGGCACATCACCCTCACTGATCCCGGCGAGTTGGCGGTCTCCTTGCATGGTTGACTCCGCCGTCGGTGGGTGAATGTGTGCATGAATGGGTGAGTGTCGGGGAATATTGTAAAGCGCTTGGAAAAAAAAAAGCACCAGATAAATGCAGTCCGTTTACCACATACCATACGAAAGCATCTAAAGACCCCCCCCCTCTTCAGGCCTAGCAAGCCGACTCGTGCACTTGTTTCGGCTTAGCTCAGGAGGTAGAGCAGTTGTCTTGTAACCGAAAGGTTGCTAGTTCGATCCCTAGCTCCTCCTAGCTGAGTGTTGATGTGTCCTTGAGCAAGACACTTAACCCTAACTGCTCCTGACGAGCTGGCTGTCGCCTTGCATGGTTAAATCTGCCATCGGCGGTGTCAATGTGTGTATAAGCTGTTGCACAGCTTTGAAAAGCACTTTGATATGCATTGACTATATCTGATTGCACTACTAGTAGTAACGTATAAAAGTAAATAACTACAGAGCATTGCCTCTGTATGAAGCTGCTCCAAGATCGATTGCTTGCTTTTGATTGTTTTCAGCTTCACTTGTAAGACACTCAGGTTAGAAATATAAGCATCTGCTCAACGAATGAAACGTGGATCTGTTGTAACCACAGCAACAAGTGGCCCCCACGGACGACGAGACGGGGAAGGAGTTGGTGCTGGCCCTGTACGACTACCAGGAGAAGAGCCCCCGTGAGGTCACCATGAAGAAGGGGGACATCCTCACCCTACTCAACAGCACCAACAAGGTGGGACCCCCCCCCCCCCCCACTCCCCCAAACACTCCCCCACACTCGTTTGGCTGTTGTTTCTGCATTTGTTATATAATTATCCCCTACGGAAATGTCATGAATGTCCGTTAAGTGGCCGAGTGAAGTAGCACCTTCTGTGTGATGGAGGCCTGGAATTTGCAGCGTTACAAAAGTTACCAACCGGGTGTCCGTGACTGAACGCCGCTGGAATCTATGGGAGCAATTACCGCTTATCGCCAACGGGGTTGCCGAAGAGCACGCAAAATAAATCTTAGCGATGGCCACTTAAATAAGTTATGCTTTAAAGGAGATTAAGAAAATAATAGCCACAAAATAATTGCTTTAAAAGCCTGCGGGGGGAGGGGGAGATTTATACTCTGAATTAATTCATGTCCTCTAATCATCCCGTGTTCCCGTGTGCCCGTCACCCTAGGACTGGTGGAAGGTGGAGGTGAACGACCGGCAGGGCTTCGTGCCCGCGGCCTACGTGAAGAAGCTGGACCCCACCCAGTCGTCGTCCAGAGAGAACCTCCTGGACGAGCAGGGCAGCATCGCCCTGCGCCAGGAACAGGCGGATAACCAGTCAGTAACACTCATAGCATGATCTCTCTTTGTGTGTGTGTGTGTGTGTGGAAGTTTCACTTACCCATGGCTTGGGTTTTCTCCTGTATACCTTTTCTGGTATTCAGCATTTAAGTACAGTAGTCGGTACTTTGATACTGATTATACTATGAGGGTGTTTTCGTTGTTTCTTAACCGCTAACCTCTATTTTTCATCTTATTTTCTGATGTTCGTTATAAGATTTCTCTTGCTCTCTCTTGCTCCTTTTCTCTCTCACTGCTCTCCCTCTGCCTGTTTATCTTACTTGCTTACTCTCTCTCTTTCTCTCTTTCTCTTGCACTCTCGCTCTCTCTCTTTCTCTTGCTATCTCTCTTCCTCTTTGTCTCTCTTCCTCTTTGTCTCTCTTCCTCTTTGTCTCTCTCTCTCTCTCTCTCTCTCTCTCTCTCTCTCTCTCTCTCTCTCTCTCTCTCTCTCTCTCTCCTCTCTCTCTCTCTCTCTCTCCTCTCTCTCTCTCTCTCTCTCTCTCTCTCTCTCTCTCTCTCTCTCTCTCTCTCTCTCTACCCCTCTCTCTCTCTCTCTCTCTCTCTCCCCTCTCTCTCTCTCTCGCCCGTTGTTTAACCACTAAACCTCTGCGTCTCCCTCGCCGTCGCGCCCCCCCTGCTGCGTGCAGGCTGGTCGCCAAGGAGGCGTGCAGCGTGTCTGTACGCATGAAGCAGGTGGAAGAGCTGTGAGTAAGACCCCCACCCCCAAAACACCCCCATCTCCCTCTGCGTGTCGTGGTGATCGTACCCCCCCCAACAACGCCTCATCCGCCCGGCTGTTCAGTCCATACCCGTCGCCCGCCTCCACCCCCGTGCCCCCAACTCCACAGCTCCCCCCTGTGTTGTTGTGGTTGTACACCGCCAGCCTCATCTTCTATCACCCAGGGATAGAAGAGGCATCGTCTCCTCGTTGTGACGTCATCTCTCCCTTCCACATCCCAGGCCTGGTCTTCTGGGGTGTGTGTGTGTGTGTGTGTGTGTTTGTGAAAGTCGTCCTTCATCGTCCGCATCGCTGCAGTTCTATGTACCTCGGATAGACCCGTAGTCTATCGACGGTAATCAGAACGTTTTCAATCCAGTTCTTCGGACCAACAGGCTGGCGCCGGCGTGTTTGTATACCTCGATACCCCCAGTAGGGAGCCCGTTATCAGGGGGGGTCAGGGATGTGTGTGACGCATCAGGAGAAAGTGTGGCGCACAGGTGGTCCCTGAGGAATGGATTAAAAACCATGGCATACCCATATTGAACAATTATAAGAATCCGATTGGTTCGAGCTATTACTTTATTAACGTATTCTGATTGCCTTTTGAGGGCACCTAGGATCTTGATCCATGCAGGATTAATAGCCTTCAACCAATGACTGGGCTGTTTATACTCCTCTGCTTTATTTTCTGGTCAAACATCTCATAAGAGCTTCACCTATTCCATTCGCCGTGGGGGATTCATTTCATAACCCTAAAGTAACATCAGACCTCGAGCAAGCAGACCCCAACTCTGCACTCCTTCATCCTCTTGTGTCGCGTTGCCATGGTGTCCGTGAGTCACCGGCCCCCCGTGTCCTGCGTCGGTGTACAGGTACGGCACTCTGCTGGAGCTGGGGGACAAGCGCAAGGACATGCTGGAGAAGAGCTGCAAGAAGTTCATGCTATTCCGCGAGGCCAACGAGCTGCAGCAGTGGATCAACGAGAAGGAGGGCGCGCTCACCAACGAGGAGATGGGCTCCGACTTGGAGCAGGTGGAGGTGCTGCAGAAGAAGTTTGACGACTTCCAGAAGGTACTTTTTCGTCAGGGGAATTGTGTTTTTAGAATTGGACGCCATTTTTGTTATGGCCTCATGTTATTCACTTCACAACCTACAGTGCTTTACAAAACAAGGTAGGACTTTAAAATTAGGCTACACTAATTGACAATTCAATCATTTGTTAATGCGGTAATCCAACTTTAACGATTTAATTAACAGTTAACTAATGTTCTAAGAATGATGTATTAATGGTGTTCAGGTGTAGTATCAATGTTATTGTAATCGCGCAAAATATATATTATTGACCATAACCAAGACATTATCGATCATTACACACGGGTGTTTCAGTAACTAAATAGTCCACCAGTCTACGCTACATCGTCAAAACGACATACGATGGACCATTACACTCACACACCAGAGTCCCGTGTCGGATGTGGAAGTGTGTCTGAACGGAGGTGTGTTGTCTCCCAGGACCTGAAGGCCAACGAGTCCCGTCTGCGGGACATCAACAAGGTGGCGTCGGAGCTGGAGTCTGAGGGCCTGATGGCCGAAGAGGCCCCCATGGTGCAGTCTCAGGTACCCCGCACACACGCACATGCACACACACACAGGGAGGCACGCCCCAGTGGGGTCCGAAGGCATGGCGTCATGTGGGCCAGATGTTTTTTATATAATGGGATTTGACGGTCTCACAGGATGCTGTTATTAATTCATGTTTTGTATTACTCTCTTGTTTTACCTTTTGGGAAAAACAAATGTGAGATAGGTCAGCTCTTCGATTCGATAGTCAATTTAATTCTATGGGGAATGCTTTCTTTGAGAACTGAAGTTCTAAAGTAATAGGCCTAAATGTTAACTCGTCTTTTTTTTTAATTGCAGCAACAAGAAATGCTTGGATCCGCCCCTGGCAAGGTGAGACACATATTTATACTACTTTTAAACAGCCATCTGTTAAAGTATTGAAATAGGAAACTTAGTGCATATCAGTGACACAAATATTCTTCTTCATTAGGATGAAGCCGACGCAAAGAATGCATCTCCATGGAAGGTAAGTCCCAACCGATCACGTCTTTACTCCCCAAGTAATACAAGAGATGCATTTTGTCATTTACTTACTAAAACAAAATATATGCATCAATTGCAAACCTCATTTTGACGTTGTGAGTCAGACGATGATGCTTGACTCTCCTTCTGCGACATGGGGTGTCGCATTTCTATGGCAATGTTTTTTTTGATCAAACGGTAAAGTCAAACCTCCCACAAAGCCACCAGTGCAGGTTATGCAATCGTTTCCGATTGGTTTCCCATCGAAGTGTCTCAGACATCGCCTGGCACTCACTGGCTCAATCTGTAACTGCAATTCCCTATAGGCTTCTCTCTCTGGAGAAGATATCGCTGCTTCTCCCGAGTGTTATTTGTGGGTTTTCCGTTGAACGTAACGTCAGACAAGGCTTGAACGCCAGACCCAATGTCTACACCCCATGGGTTTTAAAACCCATGGGGTGGAATGGCTTGTACAAGAAGTCGAAAGATGTCCATCCCGCATGGCCCTGTGTGTGTTACCGCGGATGCAGTGTTTGCTCTCCTCTTGATGTTTCTGAGCCACTTTTGGACGGAGCTTCTTCTCGGGAAGAACCGCAAGGCCCTGACGTGTGAACTCCGACCTCTCGCCTCTGACTGCTGTGGTGTTGTCTCTGTGACCTTTTGACTTGTAGAATGTACGCATGGCCGTTCAAACCACGGCTAACTTTAATACCATCAAGGTAAGATTCCTCTGGAGTACTCCGACCCCCCGCCTCGAACCCGACCGTCCTCCTGCATCAGTGTGCTGCATCGTGATCCATGTCGATGTATATACGTACCACTTCTGGTTAACCCCTCCCTTGTCACAGTTTGATATGCCCTTTTATTTCCTCCTAACCTAGTCATGTTTGTGTCGAGTACCTAGCTTTGCGTTAGTGTCCTTTTTTATTTTTATATTGTCCCATTTTGTCCCTTGTTATTTTTCGTCTCGGTTGTACTATTTTCTTCAGTTGTTCGGTTGTTGTATCCCGTTATGTTGTCTGTCACTCCCCCTTCATGCATCCAGTCTATGCCGTCGGACCGTTGTCTTGAAATGTCTGCCGGACTTCGGCCGTCTCTCTCTGTGTCGTCCTTGTGCATGGAACATCCCTAGACCACACTCTCTAGTCTGACGTTTAGTCTTAGTTAGCTGAAACATAAATACATTGAATCGTCCCAAGCCTGAGGAGTACGATTATTTGTTGAAGTAATTGTAGATTGAAGTTCTTGTTTTATCTCAAAGATCCTGTAGATTAGATTTGTAGCAGATTGAACGTGGCAGGATCAGAAGGACGGCGTACTGCACACACACACGGCAGAGGGGAGAAGTTCTCTGTGTCTCTGGTACAAGGGTGTGTGTGTGATGTCGGGTTGTGGTTGTGTCTCCAGGAGCTGAACAACCGATGGAGGTCCCTGCAGCAGCTGGCTGAGGACAGGAGCAACATGCTGGGCAGTGCCCATGAGGTGCAGCGGTTCCACAGGTACGGACCACAGCCAACACAGTGACCCCAGACCACAGCCCACACAGTGACCCCAGACCACAGTGACCCCAGGACCAACCACAGCCCACACAGTGACCCCAGACCACACAGTGACCCCAGACCACAGCCCACACAGTGACCCTGTGTCTGCCCTTTCTTCAACTAGGAACTATATACAAATACACATTAGAACCATTTGTTTAGTCATTTATGAGAGTGTTGTCAAAGTGAAAACAAGCTAGCATTGAATTAGGAAATTACTGAATGCACAAACTGCAAAAAGTTAATGACTTAAAAAAGTGCTCTTGAATAAAAAATAGTTAATCTGTTGTTATGAAAATGGCACCAAAGAGTTTATGATTGAGGTTATAAAGGAACATATTTAAAGGATTGGGTGGTTGAATTCAAAATGTCTGCATTGCACAATGCGGTGAGTCCATTGGCCATCGGGACAACATGTGATGTTCCTCCGGTCTGGTTTTAGGGATGCCGATGAGACCAAAGAGTGGATCGAGGAGAAGAACCAGGCGCTGAACACCGATAACTACGGCCACGACCTGGCCAGCGTCCAGGCCCTGCAGCGTAAACACGAGGGCTTCGAGAGAGACCTGGCCGCCCTGGGAGACAAGGTTAGACGCAGTCCAGAGCGCTGTAAATCAGAGGACAGGAACCACCGAATAATTTAAAGAGTTCAGGAAGAGGTTTTTTTGCCTGGGGAGTTTGTTCATTAATATTGGCCCAGTAAAAAAAAAAAGGATATGAAGAGGATTAAATATATACAATTATAGAAAAGGCCATGCACACTGTTCCTGCTTGGTTCGAATTGGGTGCCCAGTAAAATATATATATATTTTCTTTAAACTATTTTCATCGAAATCCAAAAGATGGATCACAGTATTTACATGTCATCCTCAGGTGAACTCTCTGGGGGAGACGGCGGAGCGTCTGATCCAGTCCCACCCCGAGGCGGTGGACGACATCCAGGAGAAGTGCACGGAGCTGAACACGGCGTGGAGCAGCCTGGTGGGACGCGCCGACCAGAGGAAGGACAAGCTTGGCAACTCCCACGACCTGCAGCGCTTCCTGTCCGACTTCAGGTAGGGAGGACCACCACCGCCGCTGCTGCTGCTGCTACCTCGCACTCGGCCCACGTTAAGGGGGTTCTTAGCGGCTTTTATCTAAAGAGGACTTATTTTGAGAATTATTTTGAGATTATTTGAGAATCGTCAAAGCAGAGAATCAGAATTGGAGTCCGCTAAGAAAAGGAAGTTGTAGTGTGCAGCCTAGTTTGCCTAATTTAAACTAAGTTTAAATAAACAACAGAGTAGCTCAATGGATCATAATGCAAGTAAAGTCATTTTTGTGTAACAATCTTCTTTGAGCAAGGAGCCAGAGTCCTGGTCTGATTAACTGTATTCTAAATTAGGTGTAGGGCTTTATGTGTTAAAGTTAGGCTTTCTTTTGTGGTAGAAACATGAGGCGTCATTATAAAGTGTTCAAAAGCGGAGGAATCAATAGCACCGGAATGTAGATATCAAAACGCAGACTAAGGCTCGTTCTGGTCTCTCTGTTCCCTGTGTGCAGAGATCTGACGTCCTGGATCACCGGCATCCGAGGTCTGGTGTCCTCAGAGGAGCTGGCCAAGGACGTGACAGGAGCTGAGGCCCTTCTGGAGAGACACCAGGTACCAGAGCTCTACACACACACACGCACACGCACACGCACACGCACACACGCACACACCGTCCCTCCTCTGTCAGTATTGGCTGCCCCCCCCCCCCCTCCATTTCTTTGCATACATGCTGTTGTGCAGTACTTGTGTATGTATGTTTGGAGGTAGATGAAGCCAGTGCTATGTCTTCGGTGCCGGCGTTGTCTCGTATGCCGGTTCTATCCTCAATCGCTGGTACAATCTTAGCTCGGAGTTGAGGTCAATTTAACGACTACAAAGTATATTGCATTTAGGCTTTCAAGTTTCTAAACTGGCTTAATTCTGTTGTAAGAAAGAAAAAGAAGGAAAAAATAAAAGTATTGTCTGATCCGTCATGGAGCTGGTGTATCGTGTTGAGGTAATCATTTCCACACATTTTTGCCCTAGGAAAAAGTAGTAGACTACATACAACGATTACATCTATTCCTTATGTCTACCAGATTATATGGTGCTACCAGAGGCTGTATTTAAAATCAGCAATCACATTTGAAGAAAACGTGCAGCAACAAATACACGTTCCATTCCCTGATTTTCTCGCGTGATCTTTTACAGGAGCACCGCACCGAGAATCGACGCCCGCGCCGGAACCTTCCAGGCCTTCGAGCAGTTGCGGCCAGCAGCTGCTGGCGCGGGGCCACTACGCCAGCCCCGAAGATCCAGCAGAAGCTGGAAGCCCTGGACGAGCGAGAGCGGCCGGCCTGGAGAAAGGCCTGGGTGCAGCGCCGCATGATGCTGGACCAGTGCCTGGAGCTCCAGGTACAGCCCCCGTCCCCATCACCTCACACCCTTTCTCTGCAAACATTCATTGATAATGAAGAATGCATTACAATCGGCCTTATTTAATCATCAACCGTAGTATGACATTGTCCATCATCGTAGACCTAAACACTCAAATCGATCCAAGCGTTCCTGGTCTTCATGGGTTTGGCAGCTCACAAGTTTAATGTTAAGAAACACAAATGCATCCGTGTTTAGCATCTTCTTTGGCTTTTGACTGGGGAGTGAGTCTTTGGACTGAGGAGTGAGTCTTTTGACTGGGGAGTGAGTCTTTTGACTGGGGAGTGAGTCTTTTGACTGAGGAGTGAGTCTTTGGACTGGGGAGTGAGTCTTTGGACTGAGGAGTGAGTCTTTGGACTGAGGAGTGTGTCTTTTGACTGAGGAGTGTGTCTTTGGACTGGGGAGTGAGTCTGGACTGAGGAGTGAGTCTTTTGACTGAGGAGTGTGTCTTTTGGCTGGGGAGTGAGTCTTTGGACTGGGGAGTGAGTCTTTGGACTGGGGAAGGATCCTTTTGACTGGGGACTGACCGAACGATGTGAAGCATTGACCGACTCCTCTTCTTCTCCCCCACCCAAAAGCTGTTCAACCGCGACTGCGAGCAGGCTGAGAACTGGATGGCGGCCCGCGAGGCCTTCCTGGCCAGTGACGACAAGGGGGACTCCCTGGACAGCGTGGAGGCGCTGATCAAGAAGCACGAGGACTTCGACAAGGCCATCACCGTGCAGGTCAGCCTCCACCTCCTCCACCAACACCACCACCACCACCAACTCTAACTTTGTAGTCTAAAGCAATAAGACTAGTAAACACCTATTTCCAATATGTCTATATTCACTATTCTACTAAGATACTAGTAGAAATGGAGATAAATAGAATAAATGAGGTCACCCAGGTGGTTCAACGGATAGAGGGAGTACCCTATAGGGTGGTCAGTCCTGACCGCAGCGACCCGGGTCAGAATCCTGCCCGTGGTCCTTTCCTGCATGTCCTCCCCTCTATATCACTCTATAATACAGCATAAAACTGGCAAAAAATAAACCCTTAAAAGCCAGGACTCCCATTGTGTCTGCCGGTACCGAGGTGAACTCTCTCTTTCTCGCTCTCCAGGAGGAGAAAGATCGCCGCTCTGCAGTCGTTCGCCGACCAGCTGATCGGAGCCGACCACTACGCCAAGCCCGAGATCTTCAACCGCCGCAACGAGGTCCTCGACAGGTGAGTCACCGTGGCAACGCGACGCCTTTACCCCCCCCCCCCCCCGCACCGAGGCGCTGTCACGGTCCCCTCGCTACGAGGAGATGAAGGTCGTTCGCGTCACTGTCCTTTCATTGTGTTGATAGAGGCAATAACATGGCAATAACAATAACATGTGTTCGTATAACATGGACAGCTATAGTGTCAAAGGGCTTCACAGCCCACAGCCGATTCATTTAGTTATCCAGGAGGAAGCCTTGAGAAGGAATGCTGAAATATATGGTGTCCCAAAGCACTTAACATAATGAGTTGACCCTAAAAATATCCTAGAACCAGAAGTCAATTGCAGATAAGCCGCTGTCATCATAGAAGAACACCATTGGGTGATTCGCTCCATAATAAATATGGAAACCGCTCCTCAAAGATCCTCTCTCGTGGGAGTGTCTGGTCTGAGCGCTCCACCTTTGCTAACAAACCCACAGGTGGCTTCGCCTGAAGACCCAGATGATCGAGAAGCGCTCCAAAGCTGGGCGAGTCCCAGACCCTGCAACAGTTCAGCCGCGACGTGGACGAGATCGAGGCCTGGATCAGCGAGAAGCTGCAGACGGCCACTGACGAGTCCTACAAGGACCCCACCAACATCCAGGTACACACACTCTTGTCAGCCTAGCGGCTAGCTGTTAGCATGGCTGTTGGCCTAAACCAGGGGCTCTTAACCCTAAACAACCTCTGTTAGCCTAGCAATTAAGTATTAGCCTAAATACGAAGCGTTTTCTCCTCGGGACCTTCAAGATAGTTTCAGAGGTGTGCATGGCGCCCCGCCTCGTCCCTCCCATTGTCCTATTACAGTGTATGTTTGAACAAACTGTATTTGCTTATTAAAGCAATATCACACGAGAGGGAGTGCTGTTGTACTGTATATCAGCACGACCTCGAGTGTGATATTGCTTTTATACAACAGTGCTACGAGCACATTTTATTAGTTAACAGTAATAAGAAACAAGAGATTATGATTTGTTTGTTTAGTAATCATTTATTCGGCTCCGCAGCGACGGCTATTAGAACGCCCGTACAGCGGAGTGATTTCGTCTGTAAAAAGTCGCAGTGCTGTTATACTGTATATCAGCACTCATGGAACGTCTCTTGTCCAATCAAATTGCTCGGTTGGGACCGGTCGGAACTACCTGTTGTATAAATTGAATTAACCTATTGATTTCTTGAAAGATTAAAATGGTTGTGTTTTATTCAACATTGTAGTTATCATGCGGGGAAATATGTTGTCTCTTTACCACATAAGAAAGTGTATTCTATGTCCCGGTCGATACTGAAATCCTGTGTTCTTTCTTATCGTCCTATCTTTTTTGTAGCTTTCCAAACTGCTGGTAAGTTGTGACTAGCTGACTAACCTCCGACTAGGTCCTCCATGTGTCCGCGTCTTTTTTTTTTGCTTCTGTGTGTCTCGTACACAACGTAGAAAGCTGCATCGCCACCATCTCTCTCTTTACGTTCATGGCCTTCATCGGTACTCGTTTGGTACTGGCTTCTTTGTGGGTTGTTTTTTTCACATGGGTCATCATTTTTAATTGTGGTTGGATGCTCTTGCTTCATTTGTTCCGTTGTAGTTGTGTTGTTGTTGTCGTTAGACGCTATGTGTCATTGCTGGTAGTGGCTTCACAATATATGTGTACATTTTTTTTTGTCCGTTGTGTTTGAATGTGGAACGGTGAGCTTCAAACTTGCTTCATGTTTTATATTTTTATGTTTTATATTCAGCTAATTTTGTAGCAGATGACTGAGAAAGACTTTTCTTGTCCAATTCAAGATGTTCAAGTCAGTCTAACTTTTTTTTGCAAATCTTTACAAAGAGCAAGCGTCGATATTTAATACAAAACAAATATGCAGAAGTGTACGCTCTCATTTCAAGACTAGGTCAGCAGCACATGAAGCAGGTTTAAGGCGAGCCGGTCCGGTCCAAAGTTCTCTTTTAGGAAGTGGACTCTTTAGTGGGCGTGGCTCTCCACGCCGCCATCTTGTCCGCGTCACCCATCTGTCTCGTGTCTCTGGATGCTCCACAGTGTTGTCCTGTTGACCGCTCATACCCACCGTGTGCACCTGTTTTTTATCACTGTGCATAACTTCACTTGTAGCGTGTACTTAACCTAATCACAGCCACATGAGTTAATTACATTCTTTACATTAATTTATTTTCTTTTTGGGCCTTTGCACTGAATGGCAAGTCTGTATATAAGCAACGGTTTTACCTTTTTATTTAATTTTTATTTTTAATAATACAGCTTAGAAGAAACATTCACTCACAACCAAACATTACACATCCTTGTCACGCTTTCTCATTGCATCTGCTGTGTCCCCCCCCCCTGTCTGTCTATCTTTGTGTGTGTGTGTGTGTGTGTGCAATCGTGCGTATGTTTGTGTGCGTGCGCGCCCTCAGAGCAAGCACCAGAAGCACCAGGCCTTCGAGGCGGAGCTGCACGCCAACGCGGACCGCATCCGCGGGGTCATCGACACGGGCAACGCCCTCATCCAGAGGGGGGCCTGCTCCGGGAGCGAGGACGCCGTCAAGGTACGAGTCAATGGACATTGACTGAAAGTCATTGTACATAGACAAACAAGTTTAGGAATGTCCCTAAACAGAGAACGAGGGAAACGAGTACTAAAATTGAATTGAAGGCATTTGGGACGCTAATATGGTTCTGATTTCATAATGATTCAGGGATTAATGATGATGAAACGGTTTGTTGCTTGTCCTGGCCGTGTCTCACTTTGTAAAAGACGTTATGACTCTCGATGAGACCAGCCGTGTTAAACAAAACATATAAATCCAATAATATGAGCGAAACAAACGCCTATTTGTGCTAACATGCATGATGATGTGTGTGTCCTCCTCCCTCCAGGTACGGCTGAACGCTCTGGATGAGCAGTGGCAGTTCCTGGTCAACAAGTCAGCGGAGAAGAGCCAGAAGCTGAAGGAGGCGAACAAGCAGCAGAACTTCAACACCGGCATCAAGGACTTTGACTTCTGGCTGTCTGAGGTGCGCTGAGAGACAGACAGGATAGGGGAAAAAATGTTGGGGGATATTCCGATCCTGTTGGGAAAGGGCCCGGCAGAGTTTACGCCTGCTCAAAGATAGAAAATGATTATAGAAAATGTGGGAAAAGGGAATATGATACAAGTCAAGTTTTAAAGTAATTCTATAATCAAGAATTTAAACATGAAATATAGAAAGAATATGCAAATATATGTATACAGAAAAACATCTCATTTATAAACCAAAAAAATATCACCAAATGTATGTTAAAAAAACACATACAAATTGAAATGTAAATAACTCGACTACTTTTGTATCGTTTTTCCAAACGATTGTTGGTAAAATATAAGGGATCAGGTAACGAATGCTGCGTTTTAAACCTTTTGTGTTCCTCTGAAGGTCGACGCCCTGCTGGCCTCCGAGGACTACGGCAAAGACCTGGCCTCGGTCAACAACCTGCTGAAGAAGCACCAGCTGCTGGAGGCAGACATCTCCGCCCACGAGGTCAGTGGGATGCCCCGACCTGCCTGCTAGCCACAACTATCTGTTGCTATGGAGACAACCGTCTCTTTACAGAACGAGGATGGACATTTTGGAAAACATTCGGAAACAAATACATTTGAAGGAGTTAGATTGTTTGTTTTGCGGTTGGTAGAAGTCACGATGGAGGTTATCCAGGCTAGAGGATTTAAAATTGTTGTTTTATTGTAGTTAAGGACAGAAAGCCAATTTTTGCAATCTGATCTTTTGTGAGGTGATGTGTTGGGGTTCGAGAGGTGTGGCCAAGCAGAATGGAACCTAGTTGATTAGAATTGATTACAGACGATGCACTATACTGCCCTCTGTAGGATAGGACCATCAATTAACTTCCATTAAGATTGTATTGAGTTTTCTTGTATTATTTATATATTATATATATTATATATTATTATATATATATATATATATAATATATATAATATATACTTAATACTTCTGGAGGTCGACCTGACGATATCGTGCATCCCGACACTCATGATCCATTATGAATATAATAATTTCTCCTAATTTAAAACGAACCCATCCTCTGCCCCCCCTCCCGCGGCCCCCCAGGACCGGCTGAAGGACCTGAACGGCCAGGCGGACAGCCTGATGGGCAGCATCGCCTTCGACACCACGGTGGTGAAGGACAAGCGCGACGCCGTCAACGGCCGCTTCGCCAAGATCAAGAGCATGGCGGCGGGCCGGCGCGCCAAGCTCAACGAGTCCCACCGCCTGCACCAGTTCTTCAGGGACCTGGACGACGAGGAGTCCTGGATCAAGTGAGCCGGTCAAGGGACACGCAGACACGTGTGCGCGGCACGCACGCACACATGCAGACACATGCAGACACAAAAACAAATAAGCAAAAAAACAAACAAACATGTATCATGAACAGAAAATGCAGAAGATATACAGAAAAACATGTCTCTTAATCCCCAATTAATAGTAGATAAACAAACCGTGGTTGCCCTGGTTCTCTTCTGACCGTTTTCTTCTGTGTTCTCGTCCCCCCCTCCCAAGGGAAAAGAAGTTGGTTGGTGAGTTCGGAGAGGACTATGGACGTGAGATTTGACGGGAGTGCAGAATCTGAGGGAAGAAGCACAAAGAGGCTGGAAGCAGAGCTGGGGGCCCACCGAGCCGGCCATTCAGGTGAGGGGCCACCACCCACCCCCCTGCCCCTCTCCTCCGTCTTTGGGTGGGAGTAGGTTCAAAGCAGCAGCCCTCAGCTGTCTGGTCTCTGGAGGCCTCACACTGCAGTCACCAGTCTTATTTAGGCCAGAATCATGTAGAAAATGATCACTAGATTAATGCATAGGGGATATAACGTTAATTGATGCCGAAATTAGAATTTGCGGATTTTTAAGGATACCGAATCACATGATTTTATATAAATATTAAATAAATAATATATTTTTATAAACTAAAGTCTCTCCAAATATATTCTCTAACAGACACCACCAGCTAGTGGCAATTTATAAATAAATATATACTGTATAATAATATATTCTACTGGAATATATTCTATATATACGTGTAGCATCATGACTACTGCTGCTCCAATTGGCTTCAATCGTGTGTAGACTCAGTCCGTCCTGACCACTGACTGTGTGTGTGTGTGTGTGTGTGTGTGTGTGTGTGTGTGTGTGTGTGTGTGTTTGATCCTTCCCAGTCTGTGCTGGAGACTGGGAAAGCGTCTGTGTGTCGTGTGTCTATGGCATCCTTCCCAGTCTGTAACTGGAGACGGGGAAGAAGCTGTCCGATGACAACACCATCGGGCAGGAGGAGATCCAACAGAGGCTGGCCCAGTTTGTGGACCACTGGAAGGAGCTCAAGGACCTGTCTGGAGCGAGGCGAGTCTCCCACACATCCCACTCTCTGTTTGAACACACCGTCACTGATAAACCTCAGGGCCGCCATTCGCCCCAGCTGGCGTGGTTCAGTCAGGTGGATCGTTTTCTTAATAAACTTTATTTTCAGATTTTCAGATATACATAGAATACAAGCTGTAACAAATAAACAGACAATCCCCATCCATATAAATATATAAAAAATAATAATAACAAAATTAAAATAAAACGTCCAAGAATCAGTTTGCTACCATCAATAGGTCACACTACAGTCACAATACAATTATAACAAAATTAATATATAGAATAAATTATTATTATTATATGACGATTCAGACAAATATGGATTGCGCTCCTATAAAAGATAGGTTCTCTTCACACTCTATGAAGAGGACGGGCACCTTTTTAAGCCAATGAGAGAGGCCAATTGGACCGCCAATGCTATATGATGCCCCCCCTCTGTGGTACACAAGGGGCCTGCTCTTCGGGTAATGGGGTTGAACATCCAGTAACGGGTGGCTCTGTGTTTGCTGTTGTGTGTGTTTGCGTAGGGGCAGAGGTTGGAAGAGTCGCTGGAGTACCAGCAGTTTGTGGCGAACGTGGAAGAGGAAGAGGCGTGGATAAACGAGAAGTTGAACCTGGTGGGGAGCGAGGACTACGGCGACACCCTGGCCGCGGTGCAGGTACGTCAGGGGTCACTGCTTTCACGGCCAATCGGAGCAAATCCCGCCCCGGGGCATTGTTTTTTACACTTACGCCACTAACAAAAATAAGAATTTGGGGGTGGATGTGCAATACATTGCATGGTAACTCATAACGGCCAAAAACGAGTAATAACCCATGCAAGAGCTTGTGTTAACCCTATAGAGGGCCACTTGAGTCCATATTTACATCATATCCTACTATATTTAATCTTTGTGCATTTAAGTTTAGATTTGGACCAGGAGCCATCCATAGCACTGATATGAAACACACACTACATCGCTTTCCATTTCCAATAAGTTTGGTTTGGTTTTCCTTCCACTTGTACTAAGTGAACAAAATGTTGGGACAATTGTCCACAACCTCCTTAAAACCCAAGAGTGTTTACATTTGTTTCTCTGATCCATTCTACAGGGTCTGCTGAAAAAACACGAAGCATTCGAGACAGACTTCACCGTGCACAGGGACCGGGTCAACGACGTGTGCACCAATGGAGATGAGCTCATCAAGAAGGTACAAAGGATACTCCCACTAAATAAGAGAGAGTTGGGGGTCGACAGTAACACAATATGCTTCAGCATTGAAACTAAGCCGCATCGACAATTACAAAAAGTCTTTTAAATGACAAAACTCAACTTCGATAATAAAGAAACTAAGTGTTTGTGTCCATGCACAAGCCCGGGAGCCCGTGTGACAGACGTATCGGTGTGTATTCCCCAGAACAACCATCATGTGGACAACATCAGTGCCAAGATGGCCGCCCTGCGGGGCAAGGTGTCGGAGCTGGAGCGGGCGGCGGCCCAGAGGAAGGCCAAGCTGGACGAGAACTCTGCCTTCCTGCAGTTCAACTGGAAGGCCGACGTGGTGGAGTCCTGGATCGGTATGACCCCTCACCATAGACACACCGCCGTACTTACCGTAGACACTGCCACACTTACCATGGACATAAATACCGGCATGGATATTATCTTAAGCTTATTTTTATGAACTAAATATATCTCACACACACACACACACACACACACGCACACGCACACGCACACACTCAACATAATGGCTTCCGAAAAATAAATGTTCTCCCCACCATTAACATATTACAGATCTAAAAAGTTGTTTACATATAATACGAAGTACTGCATGCTTTCCAATGCACCTTAAATTCATATCATTGTGTGTGTGTGTGTGTCTTCAGGGGAGAAGGAGAACAGCCTGAAGACTGACGACTACGGCAGGGACCTGTCCTCTGTGCAGACCCTGCTCACCAAACAGGTATACACTGGACTGGGGAACATTGGTGAAGCCACTGTTAGAGCTGGAGGCCAATACCTTTAATGTTATCATTTCTTTAGCGTACCCTAAACAGCAGCACGGCTTGTTCATGGTGAAGACTCCATCACTAGTGCTGGTGCTAACGTACCATAAACACGCCTAAATAATAATGTAATAATACATTTAATTTTTGGCGCCTTTCAAGTCACCAATGAACAGCATCAAACATTATTAAAACCAAACATGGACCTCATACAGAGAAGTGTAGTGCACAGTGACCAGTGATTATGGCAGTTTGAACAGGTGGGTTTTGAGGTTGGATTTGAATTGCCTTGCCTCCCCTCACTCCTTCCCTCTCTCCCCCCCCCCCCCAACAGGAGACGTTCGACGCCGGCCTGCAGGCCTTCCAGCAGGAGGGCATCACCAACATCACGGCGCTGATGGACCAGCTGCTGGCGGCCCAGCACGTCCAGTCCAAGGCCATCGAGACGCGCCACGCCGCCCTCATCAAGCGCTGGAACCAGCTGCTGTCCAACTCAGCCGCACGCAAGAAGAAGCTGCTGGAGGCCCAGCAGCACTTCAGGAAGGTGAGGCGGCGAGGAGGGACGTCTGAGGGGGAGAGGGAGGGAGGGAGGGAGAGACGTCTGAGGAGAGCTAGACGTCTGAGGAGAGCTAGACGTCTGAACAGCTCAAAGCAACACCAGCTCTATTCATATTTGTTGCGCAACCCCCCCAAAATTGTGAAGGCTAGAATAGAGATTTAAGACAGGATAGGGCTTTATATTTTTCAGTCAGGAAATCCTGCTGCTACCTCAGAAAGCGCAGAGATTAAAGATAAGAGTCAAAAATAAAAGCATAAAGACATTTCTTGAGGAATGAGGGCAATACATTAGTGAGCGAAAGAAGATGGATAATGGCAGGGTTGTTCGAGGGGAACGCAGGTTTCCAAGTAAGCATTAGTCGACAACATTGATGTGAAGCATTTCCATATATTTATTTAGCAGATGCTTTTATCCAAAGCAGCTTACATGAGAGGCACGGACCAGAGGAAGCATACGATCAAAATTGGGAGTAGCTGGAAAATAATTATATTGTATATTGTGCTCGACCTAGTTAAAAAAAATGCAGAGTACTAGGAATCAGAAATGATTACATTATTAGTATTTTAGAAAATCTTTTTTTCATGGAATTATGTTTTAATAGCGGTCATGGTGCCATTCACTTCATTGATGGTCATGAACACGGTTAACCCCTCTCTCTCTCCCCCCTGTCTCTCACCCGGCCAGGTGGAGGACCTGTTCCTCACCTTCGCCAAGAAGGCGTCGGCCTTCAACAGCTGGTTCGAGAACGCGGAGGAGGACCTGACGGACCCGGTGCGCTGCAACTCTCTGGAGGAGATCCGTGCGCTGCGCGAGGCCCACGAGGCCTTCCGCTCCTCCCTCAGCTCGGCGCAGGCCGACTTCGGCCAGCTGGCCGAGCTGGACCGGCAGATCAAGAGCTACCAGGTGGTGTCCAACCCGTACACCTGGTTCACCATGGAGGCCCTGGAGGAGACCTGGAGGAACCTGCAGAAGATCATCAAGGTACGGTGCATGTGCTCGTGGCAGACGTGCACACGTCGTGCACATACACGCGTCGCGCACGTACAAGCGCACACACAAGTCTAAATTCGGTATTATGATTTGTTGTTTTCTTATCGCCGTCGCCTTGCAATGGTGATACTCAATGTGGTGATAAAATGTGGGGATAGAAATAAACTTGAAAACAAAGTAAATCTCCAAATTCTCTAAGGTAAGAGTATTATTTTTAAAAATACCTAAATTAAATGTACTCAAAATGCATTGGATCAAATGCTGGGACATTTTTATTGGAATATGAATAAAAAAAGACACTTAATTATTGATATTGATTACAAACCCATAAAATCTGTCTTTAAACAATATGAGTTAGTGTTGTATAATATCAAACGACTGCAGACACCAACTCCTCATTCAACACCAGAACAGTTAAACCCTCCACATCAACCTTAGGACTACGTGGATGTCTCACTCCCATAGTGGTTTGAGGCCTTGTTGTAATGGACCTTGGTGGTTGCCGTGGTGATGTGTGCAGGAGCGCGAGCTGGAGCTACAGAAGGAGCAGAGGAGGCAGGAGGAGAACGACAAGCTGAGGCAGGAGTTCGCCCAGCACGCCAACACCTTCCACCAGTGGCTGCAGGAGACCAGGTGAGAGACAGGGGGCGCTAGAGCACTGCTGCACGTGTAAAGAGGGCCCAGCTTTAGCAGTTGAATTTAGGCCAAGTTTTGACATAAATAGAGTGCACATTATCCATTAACTTGTTTACTTATTTTCGAGATCTAACCGCTGTAAAATTTTAATCGAATGACTTGGCTTTAAAATTTTGACACGTCAATTCACGAACTCCGCCCACCACAAATGATTTGGATCTCTTTAAAAGCATCCTATTTCTGACATGAGTCAACAGGAAGTGATTTCCTCATCACAACACTTGTGATTTCTAACTCGATGACAAAGTGAAAAGTGAACAGAATGTTTTAATAAGCCCTGTGCTTTGCTAGCCTTCCATGGCATGTTACAGTGAGCAGTATCCAGCACACAACGTTAATGTGTGTTTTAATTCTTTCTCCCCTCTCCCTGATGCCTGGGATCTACCATTCAGGACATATCTTCTGGACGGGTAAATATAACTTTTTCTCTCTGGCTATGGTGTGATGGTGTGTTTTATTGTACAATGAGGGCAAGCGAGTCTCTGCTCTATGTGAACAGATTTGTTAAATCCCATCGGTTGGCTAGCTTGGTTGGTTTAAATATGCTTATGCCCGACCAAAGAAAATGGACAGCTCTTTTCTTAAGACTGGTAAAAGCAAGGACCTGTTGAAGGTGTGTGGTATTTTTTTTGACCTGGTGACCTCCTGACATCTGCCTCTTGTGGTTATCCCTCCCTGTCCCATCTCTGAATAGCATCGCTTATCGGGGCATAGTCTGTGTCTATCACTACCAGGTTGCTGACGACCTCACCGGAAGGTCAAGCCCCCTATCGCCCCCCCCCCCCCCCCCCCCTTAAGGCTGTGTAACATCATTCACTTTGGTCTAAAAACAAAACACACCGTTTTGGACTGCTCAACGTGTTCCGTACTAATGTTCACCTTCTGCTGAAGAACCAACTAAAAAAGATGCATTGTTCCAGTTTTCCCCACACGAGGCACTGTTTGACTAGATTTGATAGGCGCTTGGTATCACGTCATTACTCGTTGTTGTCATTGGGCCGTATGATTGAGACTTGGAAACTGTAAATTCTCGAGGTAAATGCGGCAAACCTAAGGGTTGCCGCATATGTGCATTCGTTTTATTTTATAAATACATGTATTCACTTAGAAAATACGATACAAACATGCGCAACTACATCACGTCATTATTCGTTGTCATTGGGCCGTATGATTGAGACTTGGAAACTGTAAATTCTCGAGGTAAATGCGGCAAACCTAAGGGTTGCCGCATATGTGCATTCGTTTTATTTTATAAATACATGTATTCACTTAGAAAATACGATACAAACATGCGCAACTACAACACAGTGGTAGTTGCAGTTTCCAGTGTTTTACTTCCAGGTCTTTATCAGTATAACTACCAGTCCTCCAGGCTGGTGGTGGTAACCTTGCATGGTATGGGTTAGATGGCTAACGCTTTTGCATGCATTTTTTTGCTCAGAATAGACCCTTTGCACAGAGGTGTGATCGGAGGAAGGAAAAAGTCTCACAAATCTGAATTTAGATTGACATCTAAAGTATATATCTGTATCTGCTGGGTCCTGTCTGATTGTGTCTGTGTTGCTGCCTAGGTCTTGCATGGTAGAAGAATCTGGAACATTGGAATCACAGCTCGAAGCCACAAAGGTAAATCTCACCCACGTTTTTACATGGCAAAACCATGAGCACTTTGTGTGTTGTTTCACCTGTGTGTGTGTGTTTATTATTTATGGAAATCCAGCCATTCTCTCAAAACATTTTATTGGACCTCGACTGAACTCTTGGATGTTTTCACTGTATTGTAGTTCCATGGAGCACTCTCTTGCAGGGTTACAAAAAAGTCCAATGTTTTTCATATTTTTTTAGCTAGATATAATTTAAGGAAAATTGAAGCAATGACTTGATCTTCTACAAAGGACTGTTCATTGGACTCATCTAACCTATAGTCATACTATAAGAAACATTATTTTTGGATGCTGATCGACCCTTTCAGTACTCTCACTCAATGTGAACAAGCAAGGCATGCTGGGAACATGCCATGTTCATTTAATGTTCAATGCACGATTGTACCCCGCGTAATGCATTCGCTCCGACCACTGAAGCTACCGGACTCCGGGCATTTCAGGTGTCCCTTGTGTGTTCAGCCCTTAGCCTCACACGAGCTCTCCCTTTTACCCTTCAGCGCAAGCACCAGGAGATCCGGGCGATGCGCAGCCAGCTGAAGAAGATCGAGGACCTTGGCGCGGCCATGGAGGAGGCCCTGATCCTGGACAACAAGTACACAGAGCACAGCACGGTGGGGCTGGCCCAGCAGTGGGACCAGCTGGACCAGCTGGGCATGAGGATGCAGCACAACCTGGAGCAGCAGATACAGGCCAGGTGGGCGCTCGCCGGCCACGCACACGCACAGATGGAAGCACTAACAGACATTCGCATTCACAAATACAAATACACAGACCGAGACAGGAGAGACTCAAGCATGCATGCACAGAAAGACATGCACGCTGCACACACACTTTACTTACTGTACGATAAAATACAAGGAATATCATGCAGATTTATTTTAGCCCCTTTAATGCATGATAATGCCTGTCCTCTGCACTATATGTAGAGCTTGCACAGGAGTAGATTAAATACGTATTTTTCAGACCGCTTTTAAAACCTTTTTAAGGTTTAAAATTCAAATTGGCAAACCGCGTTACTTTTTTATTCAAAATCCGTGTCTACATAGGATAATGTCTGGTGTCTAGTGTGTTCTGGGTGCGCTCTTGTGTCCACATTGGCTAATCGTCTGTCCATCCCCTCCCAGGAACACCACGGGAGTCACAGAAGAAGCGCTGAAGGAGTTCAGCATGATGTTCAAGTAAGTTACTTTCACTTTCTGAGAAGCTCTGCTCTGCAAGCTGTTTGAGTCCCATTGGCATCATCACCATTAGCATCACGACCAGTTAATGAACCCTCGTCGTTCTGTCCTGTTTACCTCCCCCCCCACCTCCCCCCACAGGCATTTCGACAAAGAGAAGTCCGGCCGTCTGAACCACCAGGAGTTCAAGTCGTGTCTGCGCTCGCTGGGCTACGACCTGCCCATGGTGGAGGAGGGAGAGCCCGACCCAGAGTTTGAGTCCATCCTCGACACGGTCGACCCCAACAGGTCAGACGCCCCCGGCAGCTGCTCAGGGTCGTGGGAGGGTGGGGCTTTAAGGTTGTGATTCGGTGGGCTCTACGGTAATGAAGTCAGTTGTGTTTATGGACGCTTCACAGGCTGTCGTGGCAGAAAATACCAACGTATTCAGTCAACTTAACAGTCACTATAAATGTGTAGAAATGAACGGAAGATCATTCTGTTGATGGTCAATTTCTTGTCTTTTTGGTTTGGGTGCAGGGATGGCAACGTATCATTGCAAGAGTACATGGCTTTCATGATCAGCCGCGAGACGGAGAACGTGAAGTCCAGCGAGGAGATCGAGAGCGCCTTCCGCGCCCTCAGCACAGAGGCCAAGCCCTACGTCACCAAAGAAGAACTCTACCAGGTAACGCTTTGGCTCAACGCGTCAACTCTGTGTTCCTCACCTCACAGATCATCATTCAAAGGCTGCTGTGCCACTCTGCTCGTGAGAACGCCTGATTGGAACTATCTCACACCTAGCCAGATATCTCTCTATGTCGTCCTCAGACGAGTCGTCTCCATTGTTAGACTATACAATGCTAATTAAGGACTGTGGGGCGCAACTCCTCACAATCCTACTCTGGCCGTTTCAGTCTTTATAGCCTTATCCGCCCTTTGTTCGTTTCCCTTGTGAGGATCGGAAGAGACGCGAGCAACATCTTTGGTTTATTGTTTTTGAAGTAGCCTTCTCCTAGATGGGTTGCCTTTCAAGGCTGGGTCCCATCTACCCACTATTTACCCATAGCTGGGGACGGTATCTCGCAGACGCAGAGCACTCATAGCATACAGCACCTGGTTTTCCTAGGTGGTCTCCCATCCAAGTACTAACCAGGCCCGACCCTGCTTAGCTTCTGAGATCAAGACGCGATCGGGCGTGATCAGGGTGCTATACCGTTCTCCTATTGTAATTACTAAAAGAGCATTTCACTCATAAAGCTGACAGAGCTATGGCATCTCTTACAAACTACTGAAATTATAGCACTTAAATCAAACGTACAGCACCTTTTAGGTGTTAATGCCGTTATTTAAGTTAATGTGATTGCCTTTGTATATATATATTATACATTTTTCCATTGATTTGTCGTTTTTTCTTTGTAATTATCAACGTCCGGTACTTTTCGTGGAAACCCTGATGATCCATGAGACCTTAATAAGGTCTTAAATATATTTAACATTAATCAATGACATCCATCTCCTCTTCCGCTGCAGAACCTGACGAAGGAACAAGCAGACTACTGCATGTCGCACATGAAGCCCTACCTAGACGGCAAGGGACGGGAGCTGCCGTCGGCCTTCGACTTTGTGGAATTCACACGCTCGCTCTTCGTCAACTGATCCTCGTGCTACCAGTGACCAATCGGGACGCGTTTGCCCTCACCCCCCCCACAACACACTTAAGAAAACACGAATAACACGGCTGAAACTGCATGATTAACCACACGAGAAACTAAAATACTCACTAGTTGTCACCATCTATACCTATTTATACTAGCTCCAAAGCTTTCACTTGTCGTGCTCCTCTGATAATAGTAGATCTGTCTGCCTTTGAATGTGATTGTTTTTAGCCGTTTTAGCTTGTGCTTCTGCTGGATATAAGAACTTATAATAACAGTGATGTGACGAACCACCTTAACCCACTGCAGTGTGCTTCAATAAACGCTACTGGTTAGAACTGGAAACCACTCACTCAAGACTCCGGGGTCTTTCTTTTACACATTCTCATTCGGTAAAAAGTTTTAATAAACAATGAGACTGATTAACAGCAATAAATAAATGCTCCAAAAGTGACGAATACAAAGTGCCAATGAACGTGATCGCCAGGGAAACGGCAGCTCATCCTGCCACCTCATTGGCCAGCTGCTCCAGCTGGGCCATCTCCCGGGGCCCCTGCTGGGTGAGGTCGGAGCTGAGGTGCCAGACGTTCAGCGTGCCGTCCATGCTGCCCACCGCCAGCAGGCCGGTGTGGGTGGCGTTGAAGGCCAGACACGTGGCCGCCCCGCCTCCGACGCCCTGCCCGATGGTGGCCGCCGGCCGCATGGACGTCCGGCCCAGGTCGAAGATCTGCACCACGCCTTGGGGGTACAGGGGGGGGACGGACATTAAACCCACAGTGTATATGTTCTTCATCGATGGCGAGACGGATTCGGACTCACTATACTGCCAACCCGTTGGGTTTCCCTGAGTTGATGGGATCAGATGCGTCGATAATGCCTTAGTGACATCACGAGTGGGAGTGTTCACTTAGATGTGTGCTGGATAGAGCAGCCTCCCAGCGGACTGGAGCAAATGTTGCTTATCTTTCTATCATTCATCTCGGTGGACACTCCGACTTGTGAGGTAAATTTTTTTATGTATAGAAAATACGATTTCATGAAAAATGCACTCAAAGCTAAACGATTTACTTAAGCAAATGAGTTTAGCTATACAGCTAACATCGTGGTCCATACAGCTAACATCGTGGTCCACACAGCAAACCCGCAGTACCTTGACTGGTGGCAGCAGCGAACACCAGGGGCCTGGTGGGGGACCAGCTCACGTCGAACACGTAGGCGTCGGCCACGCGGAGGGACTGCAGGGGGCCGGCCTGCAGGAGGGAGTGGAGGTGGGCCAGGCCGTCCGTCCCCACGCTCAGGAACAGGTTCCTATGGAGGGACGAGGAGCACCACACAACGAATGAGTCGATGGGAGGCCTTGGATGTGTGAGCATGGGGGGTTGATAAAACACATTACAACACGTTAGGTTAGGATTGTTGCTACCCACTGTACTTTGGGGAATTAGATGTGCGGACAAGCTCTTCCTACCCCGTTAGCTTAGCTTTGTTTTTGGTAAGGTTCTTTATTTTGGCCACATTCAAGTCCCGGTTGTGTTGTGCTCGTTTTATGGATTGTGTTCACCAGTAAAACCAATGTTCACCATAGTCATTCTAGCCAATGAGATCACTCGAAAAAAAAAGTATAAATCAATTGAGCCAATCAGATCGCTCGAAAGAACTTAATTGACAGTAAGATCACTCAAGGCCCCCATCACTGTGGAAAGGGGACCAGCGACCAGTTACCCTATTGGGGGGGTGGAGGGGGGGTCACCTGTGGAAAGGGGAACAGCTAACGGCGTGGATGGGGCTGCGGCGGGGCCTGAAGGAGAACACCGCGGGGGCCTTGAGGGCCGGGCCGGGGCCCTGGTCCAGGGAGGGGGGCACGGCGGCCGGCTTCTGGGAGGAGAAGGAGCACCTGAGCAGCAGCCCCCCCTCCGAGCCCACCAGGAAGGTGTCGGGGTCCCAGGGGGCCAGGGCCAGGGAGGTGATGCCCACGTGGCTGCTGCCCCTGGCCTAGGGATGGGGGGGGGGGGGGGGGTTTAAATGTGTTAGTATGTTGGAGGGTCTTGTCCACGGTAGTAGTATGTCTTTGATGATCTTTAACCATTTCACTACTGTTACAAAAATAAGATATATGTGACGAGGCATATGTTATGACACAGGTGACGATGCAAGATGTGAAGGTGCAGGTGATAGTTATGTGAAGATGCATGTGATATACAGTACATATGTTGATGTATGTGATATACATGTGAAGTTGGCGATATACATGCGATATACAGCACATGTGATATTCATGCCGGGTAGCCAAAAGCCTCACCTTGGTGTGTGCGCTGCTGCTTTGCGGTACTTGTTGTGTGATCAGGGCATAGCCTGCCTGAAGAACCAGCGTCCCGGGGTCTAGATCCAGGGTCCACAGCAGCACCTTGCCTCCCGAACAGGCACTCAGCACCCCGAACTCCCCTCTCTTCTCCTGGGGCACCCACGCGACCTGGAGCCATGTTGCATTCACTTCATGTTTTCCCATCCACATGCATCTCAGGCTTCTCAAACCAGAAGAACAACTACAAGATTGCGGATCATCAGGTGTGTATGTGTATCGTATGAATGTGAATAGTTTCACACACAACACTTAATGTGTCTGAATAGCTCAGAGTCAAGCAGAGCTCAGAGTCAAGCAGAGCTCAGGCGATGTTTCAGAGAAAGACTAACTCACCTGATAGACTGGTTCCCGGTGACTTTGAGCAGACATCCCAGTTTGAGCCATTAAAGAGTCCTGACTCTTACTGGTGTCCCAGACCACCACATCGCCACTGTACAGACCTCCTAATACCACAGACACAAACACACACACGTTTGTGTTTTGTTACATTTGGTTTGTTGTAACCATTTCAGTGTTCTTTTCATTATTTGGTTGTTTTACCAGGGGTTTCTTTCTGAGAGTTAATTGTTTGGTGGTCAGTCCAGCAGACTTTAAAACTACAAACGCTTCAACGATGCCACACACTGCAGTAGTGCAGCTTGAGTCCAACCCGAAAGGGGGACCACAGGCACAACATACCCGCAATGATTGAGGGCCGCGAGGGGTGGAAGGAGATCGCCATGACGGCCGCGCCGACGTCTACGACCAGATCGGGTTGTTTTGGGTTCAGGCCTCGCCGGTCCACGTTCCACGTGCATACATACGACGCCTCTGTGCTCCAGTCCCCATCGTCAATACTGCCAGTCAACATAAAAAACACAAACTAACAGTTTGAGCAGCAAATAATAGGGGCTCATGGGATTAATGAGAGGATATCGTGGTGTAGCAGCAGGGAGGTTTCTAGCACGTGATCTGAAGTTACACTAAATTAAGTTCAAGCCAAGTTTTGTAGTCCTTACAACAACAATTCTAGAATAACCAGGCAACATGTTGTTGTTCTTATTATTATGGTGAAGTGTATGTGCAAGACATCATGGGAAACCTTATGCAATTTTTAAGATAAAGAAAAACTTAAAGATAAACTTTATGAGACTTCATGAAACCTGGTTAACCTCCTAATGTTTCGGACTCTTTATCGATGGATGATCTCACACTTACCGTCCATAAGCACAGGCAACCACAGAACCGGTACAGTTCCACGATACGCTTGTAACATGAAGGCCTTTCTCCTGAGCACTAGGATCCTGGAGGCAGTGTAGGCACGAAACCTGCGACACAAAGACACCATTGTATTTAAAGGGTAACACATTTTGAGAGACAGAAAAGATAGATGAAAAGTCATCATTGTGTATGTTCAACACTGCTGCCCTCTTGACTCACCAACTGAGTTTCTTCTTCCCAATTCACTTGGTATCCATCGAAGGCATGACTTTTGGCATTTTTGGCCAACTCCCTTATGACCATAGCCTCTACTCGGTCGAGGAAGTCCTTCAGACCTGGCGGTTCCGCCTCTTGTTGGGTGAGGTATGCGAGAAGGTGCTCTGTGAGCTGGTCCTGTGGCTCTGTCTGGCTGCTGTTTACTGTAGGGTGGACAGTCTGGACTTCGGCTTCGGCACTGCTCACGGCTTTGGTTTGGCATCCTCTCTGAAATGAATGAGGCACACACACACAGTTAGTAGTTGCTCTTTTCTTGATTCGTCACAAATGCTTTACGTTACTTGTAATTAACCAGAATACAATAACAGGAGATAGCACCGGTCCGGAACGAAATCGAGATGGAAATTAATGGTTATGGTTAAATGATTATCTATTTAACATACCGAATGCTGTGTTAACTGTTGGGATTTTCTCCAAAGCGACTCGATTCCTACACAGTCCAATGTCTCGTCGGTGAACATTCTCGTAACTGATGCAAACTAAATCGTTTTTGTATTAGATTATAACGTAAACCCAATGTTGAATTGGGATCAGTCAGGATGTTTATAGTGACTACGCAGCATAACGCACTTTAATGCATTTCAAAGTACCGTGCAACTTGTTTACAATACAAGTGATACAGCCGACATCTAGGATAGGGATTAGGAATACCGTCACTATGGATACAACCGGATGTCGTCAATGGATTGGCATAAAGCGTTTCCGTTTAGCCTAGGTACAGGACAGTGCAGTGCAGAGTATTGGTGAATACTGTAAAGCATTTCTAGCACTGAATTTGAATACATTTGTATTTTTATAACTGACTTGACACTTCCGATTTGTTTGTACCAATCCAATGTATTAGCAAGCAATGGCAATAGCTATCCATAGGTCTTGAAATGTACACAAAGACAAGTATTGGAAATTTGTTATCGGTTTAATTTATGATTGCATTAAAAGGGACAATTTATCTTAGTATTTTGAGTAGAAAAACCTCTGGTAAAGTCTAAAATTAATTCAATCATTCATGCAGATTGCTTTTATTACATAGCATATTTTACAATTTGCTATAAAATGAACAAATATCGCAGGCTAGCTGGATCCTTTATTGCCCTCCCCACAAAATTGAACACAAAAAACATTTTATTTTTTATTACAAATTGAATTCCGAGCTTTAGCTGCTGGATGATAACAACAAGTGAAAAAACATACATCCATTGATATGCCCCCATTAGCCCCACCATTCTCTACCCGTCGACATTCAGTCCTCTCCAAAAATGTTAACAAATTTTAATACTGGCATACCATGATAACCCCTGAAATGTTGAAATTAACAAGATGGTACTTAGATTCGGTACAAAAAAGGAAAAGCAAAATTAGGCTCCCAAAACCACAACTATTCTAGACTTAAAGTAGTAATTGGATGGATGCATTAATTCAACACCGCAGCCTAGTGTATTTCCATCCATCGCACCACAATACAAAACATTTGATATCTGCATTAGACACGCAGCAGTAAAATTCATACATAGATGTTTGCATATCTTCTTTTGATGTGATAATAGACAAGACTTTCTAGAGAACCACCCTGAAACTATGACTAAGAAAAGGCTCTTTGTCTTGAAACATGGCTTGTATGACAGGCCATGACTGGACCAACAGAAAAATACCAAAATAAAAGAAAGAAAAAGGAGTGGGAAATTGAAAAACACACAAAGCGAGTTGCTTCCTAGGGTCGAGAACGATGAGTGGTAGACATATTCTTCTGAAGCTTAGTTGCCGTTATCCTGAAAGACAACATGAAAAACATCAATATAAACACTACTACATGTCTACACACACACACACAATACAACAAATGAATGTTAATAAACTATATAGTGAGCTTAAGACAGGGACCAGACCCTTTTAGTAAATTGATGAAGTCATTTTTTTTTAAGTTCAACCTGGACTATGAAGGAAATGAATGCCTCCATGAAAATAAAAAAAGATGACTTTATTGATTTGGTTGACTGTTGGAACAGAGGCTTGTTGATTGACAGGACACGTGTGCGTTTTATCACATGAAGAGGCTAGTGTACAACAATGAGCCACCATAAAGCAAACTAGGTCTGCAACCAACAATAACTTTAAGCTGTTTATATATTTTTCAGTTTCTTTCAGAGTTCACGAGAAAATAAAAAAATGTCCTTAATTACGGCAATGACAAGTATACAGTGGCAAAAATATTATTTAAAATGTCCTTTTCTTTGATTTCCCATC
The DNA here is from genome assembly GCA_900291075.1 of Melanogrammus aeglefinus. NCBI lineage: Eukaryota > Metazoa > Chordata > Actinopteri > Gadiformes > Gadidae > Melanogrammus > Melanogrammus aeglefinus. Next base: position 173,853 of record OLKM01000329.1, read on the forward strand.
TAAAGAAAAAGCTCAAGCTATACATTTTATTTGAAAAACCTGACTGAATGCAATATGATAAATCGAATTAAAAGGATTAAGTTTACTTTTGGGATCAAATAGCCTTAATATGAATATTAATAATCATATTTTGGTTACCTCGCCATCTTCTTCGTCCTCATCATCATCGTCATCATCATCTTCGTCTTCCTCATCAATATCTTCTAGGGCATCATCCTCTTCCCCATCTTCATCATCCTCGTCTTCCTCGTCCATGTCAGGAACCTTGGGAATATTTCAGAAAATACATATGGTTAGAAATCTAGTTATTTATTTAGAAATACAACAGAACTACATGACACTTTTTATACCCCATTAGGCGAATTTCCACAACAATATCATACACTTCTATAACATAGTAATATCATTGACCTACATTCAGTAGTCCTAATTCATCCACATATTTATAACCGGCAGGCATGTTCTGTCAATTTCCATAGCGATTCCATCAAATCCTTAAGGAACCAATCCCATTCCTCCTATGCATTGTTCCCCCCAAGCCCATCCGGTTTTACTTGCAATTCAGAGGATAAAGCCGCTTCCACCTCGCCGCCTTCATCCATTTTAACGAGGGAAGGGCGGCAGAGGGGAGGCGGTTAAAAAAGCGGCTGTAAACCAGGAAGCGGTTGCCGCCCATGTGAAAGCACACAGATTTTGCCCTACCGCTCAGCCTTCCCCGTGTTGAAACTTTCGGCGGCGGCAGCAGCAGCCGCGTTTGAAAACGCCTGGCCCTTCACACCACCGCGCTGAACCCTCCGGCAGCGAGGCGGTTATAAGGGCGGTTTCCGCGCGGCGGTGTGCAAGCACCTTAAAGGCTAGTCGGATTGGCTGTGAAAGTCATTACAGTCGGCAGCGGGGAGCCTACCAGGTAGTACTGTAAGGGGTTGGGCCAGATGTCGTCCTTCATGACCTCTCCCACCTCATCGGCCCCAGAGTCAGTCTGGTCCGTGAACCATGTGAAGAATGTCTCCGTGTCCTCAAAACGCCTCTTCTTGCCCACTTTGATTTGAGGCGTTGTGCGTTTGGTCAGGTCCTGGATAATGCAAACATATTATATACTTTTTTTTTTACATGTAGATATGCTCATGCAAAAATGTAGACCATCTTGTCATTTCTCAATTTTAAATTCATATAAACCACCGGTGAACAAACCTCTCCGGGCTTCCATTTGATTTCACTCGACTTGGAGACGGGATCTCCGGTCTCGTTCAGGTGGAACTCTTTGGAGAGGACTTTGTTCTCGAAGTAAGGATTCTCGCCAAAATACTAATAAGGAATATTTACACGATTCACGTCAATTGTGAGAAACAGTTTCGATGCATGTTTTTTATATACATTGACAATTGAATGCACCCACTCACAAAATCAATTCTGTATCCCGACTTGATATCTTCAAACTCTGCGACCTCCACCCTTTTCAAGTACTGAAGGGCTTCCTCATCCTCCTCTCCAAGAATAGCGGCAACTACAAAGATGTAAGGGTAGACCATTTCATGTACAGTCAATTGAACAGCCTAGTCACTTTGCCCTTCAACTTCAGTTGAATGGCACGGTACGGACAATATGTCTTTAAGTCTGTTCTTCTCCATCAAATTACTTCAATTTAAAATCAAATAAGTGAATTTCTTTCTTTTTTTTTAAATGTAACCTTACAGAAACATACACTGAAATGTATCCATTATTTTATCAGACACCTGTCTGCATCAACAATACACAAATAAGACAGCATTATGTGAAAATAAGAAATTACCTTGCGGATGGTTGACAAATGTTGTGACCCAAAAGTTAGGAATTTTGGCAATGAGCGCCGATCTCTTCTGATAGAATGGCTGGCGTAGTTTGTTGTACTTCTGCTCAACTTTTAGAATTTCTTCACTGGCCTGCTCATTTAGTCTAGGAGAAATCATGGAATAAAATGAATTAACAAAAACGTTCTACAATTACTTTATAAATATATTTTTACATTTGCAGTGATCGTGGAATATATCATTTTACCTATCAATTTCATTCTGTACTTCATCAATGTGTTCGATGGCTTCCTGTTGATCTTTTTCTGAAACATAAATGATTATTTAACAGAACATAAATAACGCTTGACTGCAGAAATTTGAATTAAACATAACATGGCAATGCATTGGTCCCAGGGTCCTTCTTTCCACACGAGTCTCGGATACAGTCTATTATAGCTTCCTGTTGCCTGCCATTAGGCCGCGTGGTTTAAATACATTTTTTAGCTCCCGATTTCTTGCGAGGGGTTCACGCAACCTGACCGATGACGGTCAAACCATGTCGAACGCTCGCTGCACATACGCCATTGTGCGCAGCAGATGTTACTTCATGTTAAAACAATGCTTAATCTTGATTTAACACAAAGACAAAGCAACGGAACATTAATTCAAAGAAAATTATAAGTCGCCACCCTTTTTCCTTCAGGGTCGTTTTCGCAACTTTCATGTAATCTTTCCTGCGTTACCATAACTAGTGATTGGTCTGGGCAAAAATGACAAAAAATAAAGCTAATATAAACCCCACACTTCACACACCGCCCATTATATCCACGGCGGAAGTAGCCATAGCAACTCGTCTGCTAACTACTTCGGCTTCAATGGGTGGTTTAAAGAGGATCAGGATTTGGTTTTATACCACATTTCGGCGTGTTTTTATTCACACACGGTACTCGAATTAAAAAAAAAGAAAATCTCCCGACCCGAGCACGAAGGAGTCCAAGTCTTAGATAAATCCATTGTTATTCATCCGAGGGTCCCGTCATGCGGTTCTCAGTAGCAGGGGTCCAGAGCCAGGACTAGGTTGGCCATCCACCCACGAGTTAGTTTTGTTTTGTTTACTAACCCTTTCGGCCACATAAGACAAAGCCAAAATACAGACATCATGATTCCTAAATAAATACGTTCTGGATGTCGAGAATCTAACTATAGAGGGATAAGCGATGTACTCCAGTCAACCTACAGCTCTTGTGTCATTAAAGCTAGGCTCGTTAAAACCATCCTTCACAATTCATATATTTTTAATTTTTAGACATTTTTTTTTAATTTTCTCAAACTCAACAACGGTCGAATCAAACCCTGTAAAGTTAAATCAGGCTACGGTGTCGGACGGTGTCGGCTCACTTGCAGCGGTGCACTGATACTAAGTTAGCTTACGAGGACACGCCGTGCAACACAATTCATTAAGATAGCATTAACTATAACACGCAGTAATGCAAACTCTCGAAGTGGTCAGACCGCAAATATTATCCATAAACAGGTCCGTCTGCGAATAACAATATCATGCATAATTCAAAAAACAGAACGAATGGCCTGAATGCAAAGATACGTAGTAAAATAGCGCTAAAAGCAACAAAACAATTGAATATGGCGTTGTACAAGGATACCGCCATTCCTTAACCTTACCAGAAGTCTCCTTCTCTCCATCATGGTTGGAGTTGTCCTTCTTACTCACTTTCGCGGTGGACGCCGACATTGTGTTTTACCCAATGTCTCCGTTTCCGATTGAATAGTCTCGAGGATAGGTACAAAGTGTATTAGGCGCCAGAAGTTAGTTGTGCGCGAGAGCTGCCCACCATGTAGCCCCACAATGTGGAGGACGACGGGAGGTTCCTGCACACAGCACACACACGCTTCTATTCTAGCCTTTTTCTGGTCGCTCGGCAATGGCTTCACGGTGCATTACCGCCCCCTACTGACCGGGTGTGTACATTGGCCGTTTTAAAAGGAGGCGTGCACACACACGCATGCAGCTCATACAATTATGCAATTTATTTATGCGATCAATAGCCGGATTATGATACTCGACAATTATCAATGTTCAGTGCTATATTATGTGACATAACATGCTAGCTCTGTATCTCCCCTATTTTGGGCTCACCACTCTCACTCATATGGATTTCTGTCTTTGACCATTGCCTCTCAAAATTACTGAATATACGTGGATGTATATCCATGGGCCAAACACTTTGGCCCATCATTTAAATTGTACGTGTTTTCTAAGTACTTGGAATATCACTGTAGGTTAGCGTTGGATTGTATTGTTTACATGTTTAAAAGGTAATCTGTACCACTGTCAAGTTAATCTGACATCTATTAATTGTCCATAAAATATATATGGTTATGTATCTTTGGCATGTCCACGTAGCCTACCTACTACAATATAATTTCCATAATAAGATAATTCATATAATTAAAATTAAAATGCTTATAATAATCTAAGATTCTAAACCGGGAAATAACCAAGGGGTTTCTGCCCTTCACCTGCCTTGATGGTCTTTCCTCTTAAATGTCCTACACATTCAAAGCACCTTTCAAAGCACCTCCTCGGCAACAGAAGGTATCGCAGTATTCAAAGCAGACTGACAGGTGCTTTGAATAATGCGACATGATTGGTTACTTTATTGATCTGTCACTCTGAAGTCCACCAATCCAACGGAACCTTGCTGACGTTGCCCTCAAGCGCTGGTTAATTTCAAACAATTGGAGAAGCCTGAGATTGCTGCAACTTCTTACCATTGAGGACAACACATTTAAATGGAGAATAAAGATTTTACCCAGAATGCTTTCGGATTGGTGTCTTAATTAGTTGTTTTAATAAATATACTCGGAGTGCGGGTAACCATCACATCTGTAGATCAGGAACTTGAGCTAACTGCGGTGTGCTGTGAATGCCCAACTAGCTTCCCGTGGACGGACAGAGTTGACAGCCATGTCAGGGTTGGCGGTACGGGTAGGCTATTTCCGATTGCTAAATGTATTTTTTAAAAGGTGGATCTTAAAGTAATGTTAATGATTAAATGTAATGTATGTTTTAATTCGAATACGTACTTTGGGTCATCTCAAGGTAACTTGTTTTGATATAGTAAATCAAGGACGCACCTGTTTTTCCTGTTTACCTGGATTCCTCCTCCCTTTCCCTTGCCATCTCGGCGTCTTTTTAAAGTAACGAACGAAACACAAAGCAATATAGTATAGAAATTATTGAAGAGGGAGAAACTTTTGCACACTTTATAATGTTATTTTTTGGTGTGATGCCGACCTTTTCCTTTTCTCACAGCGCATTGAGACACTGAGTTGTCATTTCATTTCCTCTTGTTGAATGTCTGTCGTGGAAAATTATTTATATATATATAACTTTATTTCACAGACTCCAAGTCCAACAATTGACACAAACAAGAAAACATAGGCAAACAATATAGACAGCACACATTCTGTCCACACACAAACTATTTAAATCAATGTTTAGGCCATAATATCAGTTAATAATATAGTTGGTAAACCTGCTTTTAGGATGCAGTATACTGCTTTAGCAGAAGTTAGTGTTGTGTCTTTTTTTTTCTTTTTTTCTTCCTGTGCCTCTAAATTAGCGTAGTCATTGTTTATGCTTATTGTTGTTATTACCGACATAGACTAGGTATGTCATGCGTGGGCAATGGCAACTCTAATTTCAATGCTGAATGTAATAATTATGCAATGGACACACCAGTATCAGTTTAACCAGTATGGCTTGTACTGTATATTCTCTTTAAATCGAGTTGAAACATTGACATTGTAATCAAAAAGAGGAAAAAGGTTAAAAAAAGGCCTGTTGTCGATGAGAATTGTAAAACGTGAATACTAATATGTATACTGTACTATATAATTTGATTAGTTTGGGCCTTTTGCCCTATTCCCTCGTCCTTTTCACTGATGTGTGACGCTGACCAAATTTCTGAATAAGGGTGCCCTTTTTCGTCTCTCGAAACTCACGCAAATTCTAGCCCTGCTGTAAATGAAGTATTTGTATTTCCATAATCTGTTTTTCATTTGAATGTAGCAATCGGTTGTTGTCGTCGTCGTCGTTGTTTTGTTGTTTATTGTTCTCTACACCACAGGGCGGCGACCTGCAGGGCTTAGGGGACGGAGACATCTTGGACCCGCAGTTCCAGCAGCGGCTGGAGGACGCCCGGACCCTCATCCGACAGGAGATCCAGCGGGAGCTGAAGATCAAGGAGGCGGCGGAGAGGCTGCGGCGCGCCGTGACCAACCGCAAGAGCGTGTCGGAGGTGGAGGGCCAGCTGAAGGCATCCAGCCGCAAGCTGGAGCGGCTGCACTTGGAGCTGCAGGAGCTCCACTCCAGGGCCATGGCCACGGAGAAGGACCACACCACAGGTGAGCCAACGAGGAGCATGTCACCTGGACTGACTTGAACGTCTTGGCCTACGTGTCATGATTCACGATTGCAGTGTGCTGTAAGCACAAAGTCATGGATTTATCATAACAATTGATGTATTAAGGTTGATATGATGATTTAGGTTTTGCGTTAAATCCACATAGGCTACATTGTTTTTGTTTACACATTTTATAAGAAACTTTTAAGAGTGGGGGAGAATAGCTGTTTTGTGCTACTACAAAATACTATCCTGGTTTTAGCATTGTCGGTTTTATTATAATGTATTTCTACTTTGGGATTGTTCACATCATACAGCACAATATTCATTGTGTTATTGTGTAAATCCAAAGTGTGTACTGAGTCTTGCCCAGATTGTTCAGGAAGCGCGGTGACAGGTTAACAATAGGGGTGGATGGCTGTAGAATAGGAACTAATATTCTCTCATTGTTTTACAGTTTTAAGTTTGTGTTTGCCAATAACATGCTCACAGACCCCCCCACCTCCAGCAACATGATTGGCCGAGACAAAAATGAAAGAAAGAAAGCGAAACGCCCATAATCCCCCCCCCCCCCCCTTGATTTGAGCGAGTCTGCTATCAGACTCTAGAGCGCCGATCTCCATTCTGACCGGTGAGCCTGAGCCTTGGGCCAGACCTGTTCCTCACCGCCATCTTATCTCCTCCAGGGCCCGAGGGCCCCCGGGCCCCCGAGGTCTGCCGCTGGGAGGATGTCACGTCCCCCCGCGCCGTCCGCGTCAACACGCTGAAGAAGCAGCTCACCATGGAGGTCAAGGTGAAGCAGGGCGCGGAGAACTTCATCCAGACCTACACCAGCACCTCGGTCAAGGTGGGCGTTTCCCCAAACACCTCATTTTTATTTATTTATATTTTCCCACTGATGCAATCATGAAGGTACACCTGAGTGCAAAAGTGTGCAAAGTTGTTTTGGTATAAACTTTATAGGTCCCATATTATACCACCAGGTGTGAGTGTGATTAGCCGTTTACAAGACGTGTTGAAATGAAGCCTCTTCTGACATCACAAGTGGGCGTGTCCACCTAGATGTAAGATGGATAGATCAGGCTACCAGTCTACCCAGCGACTTAGACGTCATACAGCTAGGTGGACGCGCCCACTTGTGATGTCAGAAGAGGACGATTTTCCAAATGGCTTCTAACGGCTAATCACACTCACACCTGGTGGTAAACTATGTCTGTTGCCCAAATCAAACTTGCGCCTAGGTTTCACTACGCCCGGTCTCAGTGATGCACGACATTCATGTTAATCCCCAGGCACTACGCCTAGCATCTTGGGTTGCTCATAGCTTGAGGCTTAAGGCTAGATGGTGCCACCGGCATAACTATTCAAACGCCTAGTTACAACCGACGTGGCTTAAGACCAGGCATTAGCTCAGTTGGTGCAACCGGCCCAAGATGCAGAGGGCCCAATTGAAATAAGAAGTACTGTTCAAGAGGGTTGGTTGGGTCCCTCGAGAGCCAGTTCTTCCCTATGGGCCACCCATGCTGAAATAATCCGCTCACGGTATTGAGTTTGACTTTTGATTTTTGTAACCGAAAAAACCCACCGTTTGAGATGTATATACGACTTATAGGTTGGTATTTGTAGTTGCAGATTTTCTTTTTGCAAATCTGTATTGTGTTTCACTGCTGTTCTCACATGTAAACACAACAGAGTTTCTGTAATGTCTGGAGATTTCCAAGAAGCATATTAAATAGGAAGTGTTGCAAAACATATGGATGTTCATTCTACCTGTACCAACTACCTTTCCAATATTTTATACACTTTATATTTTAAAATGCATGTATTTGAACATGGCAGCCATTTATAATTTGTAACATGTAAGCCTTGCCTCAAGGCCATGCATTGATTGTGCGTTCTTTACTGTGTGTGCGTTGTCATTATCCACCTGTTGTGTCTATCCCTCTGATCTTCTGACCTCTCTCTCTCTCTCTCTCTCTCTCTCTCTGTCTCTGTCTCTGTCTCTGTCTCTCTGTCTCTCTGTCTCTCTGTCTCTCTCTCTCTCTCTCTCTCTCTCTCTTTGCCCCCCTCCCTCTCTTTGCCCCCCTCCCTCTCTACAGGACCGTAAGCTGCTGTTTACAGCCCAGCAGATGCTGCAAGACAGCCGCACCAAGATAGAGCTGCTGCGCATGCAGATCATCAAGGTCGGCCAGCCCAAAGGAGAGCGCGACGCCGTGGACGGTCAGTCTCTTCAAAACCTTGAAACATCCCGAAATATTCGGGATTGGGTTCCTTCACTGCACCGCGTGTAACGGGCCCCTTCTAGTCACCCCATTAAACAAGCGGCATAGGTCCATTTGAATGACGTGTGTGTGTGTGTGTGTGTGTGTGTGTGTGTGTGTGTGTGTGTGTGTGTGTGTGTGTGTGTGTGTGTGTGTGTGTGTGTGTGTGTGTGTGTGTCTGTGTGTGTGTGTCTGTGTCTGTGTCTGTGTCTGTGTGTGAGACATGCTGTTGTACTAATAAAAACCAGACTACTTACAGTATGTTGACTTGACTTACCGGTCAGGTGGTCCCCCTGAGAACGGCTCTCTGGAGGTGCGGGTGGCCGAGCTCAGGCATCACCTGAAGATCGAAGCCGCCGTGTCGGACGGTGCCAAGAACGTGGTGAAGCAGCTGAGCAGGCACAAGGTGCAGGACCGCCGGCTCCTGGCCGAGGTAACCGCAGGGGGGACCACAATATGTCTGCGCTGTGGACGTTTTTCAATGTTTCTGAGAAAGACCCACGTATAGCGATTTGCAAACATTGCAATGCCTTGATTTTAATGAAGTTAGTACACAGTCGTAGCCCTAAATGCAATGGTACGAGGGTTGCCGCGGTGTGGACATTTAATACGAGTAATACACTCGTGTCAACACCGGTATTACCGAGTAACGGTATAAACTTTGAAACTAGGTCAACCGCCATCTTTTCCGTCAACTCTCCTCACACTCGGTGGCAGCGTCTGGCAGCGCGCCAATTCTCGGTGACAGCGTCTTATAACGTTTTATATATAATAGTATAATTGTATATAATCACGGCAAAAAGCTCTGTGCGCCTCCGGATGGCCGTAGCGCGAGGAGCTCTGGTGGGGATTGGGCTTCGCAGGGTTTGTTTACCGGCGTTGCTATGGTTACCGGTCTTGCGCGTTTCACACAAGACCGGATTTTTTTTTTTTATTACTGGAAAAAAATAATACAAAATAACTGTGTGTTGGCCTCAGCACCGGTAACACCGCATACCGCGGCAACCCTAAATGGTACTAATAATTGGCATAATAATTTCTTTCGGTGTTACGGTTTTCGGTTTTCGGCCCATGGTTTCCGAATTTTCATTTCGGTGCATCCCTAGTTTTTAGAGAGGACTCTTACCTTCGCCCTGCCCTGAGTTCTATGGCCTTCCCGGCTTGTGGCAATGGCTTGTCTTCAGCGTGTTATTCATGGGCCCTCTATTTATTTTATTTTTTTTCCCCTCAGGCCCAGGCCACCATGAGCGAGTCCTGCCAGAAGGTGGACCTGCTGCACCTGTCCCTGGAGAAGCGCCTGGCGGAGCTGCCCTCGGACCACCCCAGACTCGGCTCCATTAAGCAGGACCTGACGCACGTCAACGTCAACGCCGTGCGCAGCAGCTCGCTGGACAGCCCCACCCGGCTCCACTCCCCCGGCCCCACCTCCTACGCCTCCTTCTTCAAGCCAGCTAGCCTCACAGGTCGGCTAACCCCCCCCCCTTCAACCTCCGCTTCACTCTGTCACTCTCAATTCAGACAATCCTTGCAAATCGATACTATTTGATTGATTGATTTTAGTTTAGTTCAAATATGCAAGAAAGACACGTCACCAACTGGCAGAAACAAAAACACGGATAATTTTTTCCTTTTTTTTTAACAGATTGGAAAAGGAGTGGGAAGAAGTATACACTTGTTTAATCCCACCCCCTTTCATTAAATCAACTATTAGAAGCTACTACCGCCTTCCTTATGTTAAATTAAACTCGCGATAAAGGCAATTCATACATGAACATAATTATGGATTATATATGGATTATTGTCCACTTGGAAGCACAAAACATATTTTCTAAAGCACATGATGCGGGACCTTCCCCGAGTTGACTGGCAGAACGGGTGCCCTGCGTGCAGGTCGTCTGGAGGTGTGTCTGATGGGCTGCCAGGAGCTTCTGGAGATCGTCCCCGGACGGATCCAACAGGCCGGCATGGGGGGCCCCCCGGGGAGCCCCTCAGAGGGCCGATCGGTCAAGCTGAGGGCCGGCTTCTCCGGACGCGGCGCCAACGGGAAGACCGCCAAAGCTGATGAGCTTTCCTGTGAGCCACTTTGACTCTGCCCTCATACTAGGGCTGCACAATTAATTGCGTGTACATCGGAATTTGCAGTTTTTGGTGTGCAATTAGATAATTGTGATAAATGCATCCTAAATCCTTTTTTATTAAGTGCTTATAACAAAGTGAAAAAAAAAACGATTTTGTGCTCTTGTCCCATTAATCAAATGCATCTCCCTACTAGCCCTAATTCTTATTATTTACAACGTCAATGTGTCCACTCAGCAGAGCTTCTATATCATTCGATGTCATCGTCTCTTGGGAGCGTCACGCGTCACCTCATCTCACTGACTCGAGTCGTTGTGTGCGTTCCTCTCAGCGGAGATCAGCGCCGTTCTGAAAGTGGACCACCGGATAGTGGGCCACACGCCCTGGAAACCGCTGGGCAAGGAGGCCTGGGGACAGAGTTTCAGCATAGACCTGGAGAGGGTGAGTGGCCGCCGGAGAGCGGAGCCATGCAAAGTGTGTTGTCACAAGGTTTCCGTGTGTGTGTGTGTGTGTGTGTGTGTGTGTGTTTAAATGATCCACTGGTGCCAGTGGCTCCCAACCGGTGTGCCTTGAGGCAACGCTATGTGTACTGTGATGAATCTGTGGGATTCATTACGTAATCCTGATGGGTTACTTATATAATACTATCACTAGTACTATTTAGGATTTGCATTATTACAAAGTAAATGCTCCACCTAATGCACTTATGTCTTGCTCCATTCCAATACACATGAACTAATGCTGCAACGCCTGTAGTATCCATTGCCATTTTTGAGAGCCTATAGTATCCGTCTGCACTGTACAATTGTTTATAACCTAGTGCACAATGTATATATTATCTCCTGGTAGTAATGCGTGACACTTCTCATAATCATGCCCCACATCTTTTAAGTTGGTGTGCCTTGAACTTCTTTTTTTTTGACATGTAAGGAATGGGTCCCGATGTTAACGCTTTTACTGGTCGCAGTCCCGGGAGCTGGAGATCGCGGTGTACTGGCGGGACTGGCGCTCCATGTGCGGCGTGAAGTTCCTGCGCCTGGAGGACTTCCTGGACAACCAGCGGCACGGCATGTGCCTGAGCCTGGAGCCCCAAGGCATGATCTTCATAGAGGTCAGACATGAGGGACAGACATGAGGGACAGACATGAGGGACAGACAGGAGGGACAGACAGGAGGGACAGACAGACAGACAGACAGACAGACAGACAGACAGACAGACAGACAGACAGACAGACAGACAGACAGACAGACAGACAGACAGACAGACAGACAGACAGACAGACAGACGTTTACCACCATCGAGTCATTGTTATTTGTATGGTTTCACATTGTAATAATGTAATACAAAACAGTACAGTGCTGCAAAGACCTGATGCTATCCTAAAAGCCAGTGTACCGTCCTAGCATAAAGCCTTCTTATCTGTGGCTAACATATGATATGATGTTACACATTGTCATTCTTGGTCCCGTGTGTTTGCATGGATCCCTTCTCCAGGTGACCTTCATTAATCCGGTCATCGAGCGGCGTTCCAAGCTCCAGAGGCAGAGGAGAATATTCCCTAAAGAAAAAGGTACCTGCGCCTACCTATTTCACGGTACTCCCTCCTCAGATCACTGCTGTGGGGGGTTTCTCACAGGCCTTCTGTGTTCTGTGGCGTTTCCCAGGGATCGGGTGACAAGGGCTATTGTAAATTCTAAAGTGTCAGTTTAATTATGATTGCATAATTGCAAGTATTGCAGAATCGTCTCTCACAGAGTCAGTCTCGCTTCTTTCACATGATTGCTGCGTTTTCCACGAAAGTGGCCAAGTTATGACTGGATTTGATTTGAGAATCTTTGACATTTTGCATTTTAATACTTTTTCGTATGCAATGATTCAATCTTAATCAAGAATCGGTCCACCGTGATGAGGTTAGGGATGGCAGATGGCTCCTGATGTTACATTTTCAAGACAAAAACTGAAATCGCCAGTATTATACCAATTTCCTTACCCATGCGTCAACCCAAAAACCCCTCGCTGTACTGTGTACTCGGTTGTTGTAGCTGACCGTCCTCCCCCCCCCCGCCTGCAGGGAAGAACTTCCTGCGCGCGTCTCAGATGAACATGAACTTCACCACCTGGGGACGCCTGATGATCATGAGCATACTGCCCCCCTGCAGCTCCCTGGAAGCCCTCAGCCCTCCCTTCATCGGCGGGGGCACCCCAGCCAAGGCGGGCCGCCCGGGGTAACCCCACGCCCCCCCCCCACCCCCCCCACTCCACTAGGGACAGCCTTCTGCGGCCCCTTTGGAAAATGTTGGGATTTTGAAGAAAGACTCCCCTTCTAGTCTTGATTTAAATGCCAGACCGCAGTATTTGACGTAGTTCAACTTTAAATACACAATGTAGATGCTCATATTGATACCAATGTTGAAAAGGCAAAATAAAAAAAGAGGACCAGAGCCCAAAGTCGTTTGAGCAGGGTACCAATTTATAATTTGACCCCAGCTGTAAAGTTCAGTTCCATTAAAGGTCTCCAGTCTTACTTTGTACCGATCTACAGTGCGATGGTGACTGTGGTTGCAAAGCCTGTGTTTCATCGTGGTTCTCGCGCTGCCTTCCAGAGAGCCCGCCGTCACCAAGCTCAACTTCAACGAGGAGAGTCCTCCTTCCTCCAGGGCGCTGAGCAAGGCCGCCAGGAGCACACCGACGGTACGCCCTCTGATGGTCACGCAAAACACCTGACCTCACAGCAGGGGTTAGACCGTCTCTTGTGTATCAATGCCGTGCTAAAACTCTAACTTTAGTTAAAAACTCTGTGCTTCTGTCATACTAGTCGACCTTAGACGATGCCGAGAACCAGTTCCATGATTCCAAGGAGAACCCACGGTTCACTCCGCAATCTTTAAAGTGAGTAATGTGTGTGTGTGCGTGTGCCGCGAGAGCCTGCATGATGAGAACCGGTTTACGCGTTTGGATTTTTGTCTTTTTAAACGTGGAACATGTGATGGTTGTGCATTTGTCGTCTCAAGCACGTCGGCCAGCCGGTAGCATCTGAAGGGTCTGTTGAACACGACACCTCACCTCACATGGTGGACAGTGCTGTCAATGAGGGACAATGTGAGAGGCATGTCGATGTAAAGATTACAATGTGGTATGCAGCCAGCCAGTATGTGCCAAGGCACTGCTGAATCATCCAGGATGTATAAGTCAAGTATAATGACCATAGACAAATGTATTACTTCAATCCGTTATCCCATTTTGGTCTTTCAATTGTGTTGTGTTGTTTATGCTCTTCATCTATGTGGTCCTTGCAGGCGTAAAAAGGGGATTCAGATGGAAGACTTCCGCTGTCTATCAGTTCTAGGAAGAGGCCACTTTGGAAAGGTGCTTGTGATTCATGGTGTCTATATGGCTGTGACTGTAAATAGATACTAGTTGTATATGTATTCCTATTGATTTATTTGAGACTCTTGTGTCTACGAGGGATTCAGGCTTACTTGGCGTAACAATCCATCCTTTTATCCTTTTTGTAACTGCATCCAGGTTCTGCTCGCGGAACATAAGCGCTCCGGGAAAATGTACGCCATCAAGGCTCTGAAGAAGGGAGACATCATGACACGCAATGAGGTCGATAGGTGAGGAAACCATGACACGCAAGTTAAACCTGTTGGAGGCATTTTACTAGCAATACTAGCTTTAAGTACTAGCTTTAAGTACTAGCTTAAAAATTACCTGTCGGATATACGCCCGACAGGCTAGCAGACTCTCATAATTTAAACAGGCCCTTAAAACTCACCTTTCAAGATCGCTTTCAACACATAAACTCCTTCCCTTGTCTCCCCTCCCTCCTTTTAACTATTCCTAGTCTTGTATACCTATTCCAGTTTTTTTGTTACCTATGTTATCTTTTTACTTATACGCGTTATTCTAAAATGATTTTATTCTTTGTTCACTCTGATAAGCAACTTTGAGTATTTAGAAAAGCGCTCTATAAGTTGAATTTATTATTATAATTGTATTATTACATATTAATTATAAATGTATAAACAAAAAAAAAGTTCAACGAAAAGTTCACTCTAATCTGCCACTGGAAGGTACGCTCTTTGACACGCTAAGTGGATTGAGTAAACATACTGGCTAGAATGTCAACAAACACAAAGATATGATTCTTTGTTGACGCTCCCTTGCGTCCGTTATGACTCATGCGATCACACCCTGGCAGCCTGCAGTGTGAGAAGAGGATCTTCGAGGCCATCAACGTCGCCCAGCACCCCTTCCTGGTCAACCTGCACGGCTGCTTCCAGACGGTCGACCACGTGTGCTTCGTCATGGCCTACTCCCCGGGAGGAGACCTCATGACGCACATCCACAACGGTGTCTTCAGCGACAAACAGACCCGGTGAGCCCATAGCCGCAGGGAATGCCTTAGGTATATTCAGCTGGATTAGCAAGTCATAGCAAGGGATGATTCACTCTGAAGGTTCATTCCTATCTGTTATGGGTTAAAGGCGACCTATTGTACCAACAGGTGTGAGTGGGATTTGCCGTTACGAGCCGTTTTGAAAATCGTTTCCCTCTTCTGACATCACAAGTGGGTGTGTCCACCTAGATGTGTCCTGGATAGATCAGTCTACCAGCCTACCCAGTGGACTGTAGCAAACGTTGCCCATCTAGCCGTCATCCATCTAGGTGGACATGCCCACTTGTGATGTCGGAAGAGGCCGATTTAAAAAAAAAAAAAAAAAAAAAAAAATGGCTCGTAACGGCTAATCACACTGACACCTGGTGGTATAATATGTCACCTTTTAAAGAAAAAGAGAGGGAGATGGGATCCATACAAACACACGAGAACAAAACATAGGTTCACGTCTCTGCCCTGGCCTGACAATGTGTGTGTGTGTGTGTGTGTGTGTGTGTGTGTGTGTGTGTGTGTGTGTGTGTGTGTGTGTGTGTGTGTGTGTGTGTCCAGGTTCTACTCTTCCTGCGTACTGCTGGGGCTGGAGTTCCTCCACGCCAACAGCATCGTGTACAGGTGGGTCCGTCTCCCAGATGTACTCCGTGTTACGTTTCATGGACGGACGCAGGGTACAGAGTTTTCTTTCTGCCCTCCAGGGATCTGAAACTGGATAACCTGCTGATGGATGCGGACGGCTTTGTTAGGATAGCAGACTTTGGTCTCTGCAAGGAAGGTAAATCCCTCAATAAAGCAGCAATATGTGCGTTTAATGGTGCTGCAGGTGAGATGAGAGAGTCGTTAAGACCGGGAGAGCAGAAACGAGCAGAAGAGAGCGAGGTTTTGAAACGACCAATAAAATGTCCCCTCTCTGCTCCCTACATTTTTTTAAAACTTTGTGGATTAATGACGGGATTTGGACTGGGACCACACCATAGCATCTTCAATCAAACGTTTTTTAAGGAGTCATGTATTTAAGTTAAAAATTAGTTTTATGTAAGATTGCGGTTTAATATGCTCAAATCCATTTGACATTAGGGTCCTTGAGTTGGCCTGTTCTAGAGTTTCGGTACCACTCCCCATCCGGTCTTCCTTACAGGGCTGAACTGTGTTATAAACCACCTGTAACACCATTGTTACAAGGTCCAGTCCACACTCCACCTAGGTGACTTTCACCAGGCTCCTCCAGGTACAGATGCACGGACCTGATGATGGGAAACCGGTTTATTGTACGGTTTGCAAACAGTGATACCTGAGCCGGTGCTGATGCTATGCACGAGATCTCCCTGCGAGTGTGTGTGGTGATGTCTGATTAAACCTGTCGCACATCGATTCCTCAATGCGCAACAGGTGTGCAGCCCCACCCAGCGCCAGAGTTTAGTCAGTGTGACTCAGGCCAGGTGAGGCTGCTGAAACCAGCCATCCACACACACACTCAACAAGTATTTACTCTACAAGTATTTATATGTAGTAACCTCATGGAACAGCCTAATCCAAGCGTGGTACTCGCATTTTCGCCCTGTTTCTAACCCTTACCTCAAAGTAAATGTAGTTCCATGTTGTTCCATGATGTCATTACATATCGAGTACACGCTCCTACAAGTTTAAAGATTCCATATGGTCATATGCAACAATTACAGCAGCAGTCGTTGCCAATGAAATTCTTGAGGCTCAGGCTCCTTCAACAATGTAATATAAACAGAAAAAGTCATAGAGAAACACAAACTGGACAGTCAATTATTTGAATTAAATAAAAATATAACATTAATAGCTGTAAATTAAATAGTTTTACATTTTGTTACAGCTCTTGATTACACAGTACACAGTACATACCTGCAGCAGGACAATGGCACTGGAACCCATGGGGTCACCAGTGGAGTCTCGTGTCATGTCACGGTCTCACCCCCTCCCGCCTGTGTGCGTTCGTTCTATAGGCATGGCCCATGGGGACCGGACCACCACATTCTGCGGCACCCCCGAGTTCCTGGCCCCCGAGGTGCTGACGGAGAACAACTACACCCGCAGTGTGGACTGGTGGGGGCTGGGGGTGCTGATCTACGAGATGCTGGTGGGAGAGGTGAGTTAATGTCAATACACGTCGTACTGGGTTTATGTAGAGTGCATAGTACTGCTCCCTGGCTCCTGGAAGGTAAAATGCCACTACACATGGATAATGTTTGACCCTCAAATATCAGGTTCTTTCCATGAGGAGGGAAACCCGGTCTAGAAGGGAAACTGGGTTATGGTCGTTCACATGCAAAGCATATGGGATATATCTTTACATATTTCTCTTGTTTCAATGAGATACTATTCCCAAATATCTAGAATATGATCTATTCTCATAGATAAGTTACCCTATCTACCTAATGATTAGAGAAGTTTCCTGTAACCTTTCATTATTGTTCTAAAATGACAAACCCGCCAAACAAACACCAAAAAGTGTTAAACCTGAAAACGTTTTTTTTCAAGGAAATTACATCCCGGTTCTCAATTTGTAAGGCTATCCACAAGTCATGAGTTATGTTTTCATTAATCTATTTGTTTCTCACATTTTCAGTCCCCCTTCCCTGGTGATGACGAGGAGGAAGTGTTTGACAGTATCGTCAACGATGAGGTGCGCTACCCCCGCTTCCTGACGCCTGGGTCGGAGGAAGTCATTCAGAAGGTCCGTGTCCCTAAATACCACCATATACACCGCCCAAAGTGTTGTGTTGTGTTACTTGATCACGTCTGCATCACATCCGGATCCATTTCCAACAGCAAAATCAAGACTAACTTCTTATTCCATTACTTAATCACCTCGCCCATTTTAAATATGTATAGCCACAACAATGAATGTAGCACATGGTGAAGTCATTATGTGTCATGTTGTTGTTGTATATTTGAAACCATTTAAGGCTAACATGCTAGCAGTATCTAGTCTTTCACCGCTAACTATGGCTGCTAACAATAACACAGAGCCGGCTGACGTTGGACATCTAATGCTAAGCTAGGCAATGCTAACGATTTGAAGATGGAAATAACTGAAAAGGTCATTTTGGCTCCCAAAGCCGTGGTTCATATGAGTTCCTCCTCTGTGGTGGTGCAGCTGCTGCGGAAGGATCCGGAGAAGAGGCTTGGCGGAGGGGAGGAGGACGCCCAGGAAGTGAAAAGACACAATTTCTTTCGGGTAATAATCAATGAAATATCCTGCTTTAATAACTTGAGCAAAGTCAAACACAAGCACTGCTGTAGCTACGAAACACATATGTGTGGTATCTGATTAAACTACCACAGCATTCACATCCAAAGCAGTGTCGTTGCGTCGTTTGGCCCCCGTAACGCAGAAACGTTTCCATGCGTTGACAGGGGATGGACTGGAACGCTCTCCTGGCCAAGAAGGTGAAGCCCCCGTTCGTCCCGGTCATCAAGACCCCGGAGGACGTGAGCAACTTCGACGAGGAGTTCACCCACCTGAAGCCGGTGCTCACGCCGCCACGCACGCCCTACGTCCTGAGCAGCGAGGAGCAAGACGTCTTCTCCGACTTTGACTTCTCCTCCATGAGCTGACTCCCCCCCCCCCCCCCCCCCCCGACCTTCTGACCTCACACCAGCTCCCCCTCTTTCGCCTCGTAGCTTTTACGTCTGTGGTTCTTGTGTCCCCATCTTTATTTTTTTTTTACATCTTTTATAACAAAGGGAAGAACTCAAAGGCTGCTTTAGTTTGGGAGCTGTTGGTCAAACTCCACCCTCAGGGATTCGATTAATCAAACACTACAATGGAGTGACAGTGATGGCCCCAAACACGCGATGCTATTGTTGCTGATTGGTTGAAATTAGGGGCCAGGAGTCAATGCCGCACTTACTTTAGTTTGTTAGTTTGAATATCTTGTTAATATAAAATGTTTGTCTTAAGCTTTACTACGCTTTGTAAATAACCCTGCTTTCTCATGAATTGTACAGTCTACATTTATAAAGATTTTTTTATAGATGTCAAAAATATGAACTTGGGCGTTGGTCTGCTTATTGTTGAATTTGTAAAGTTCAACTGGTTTTTAGCATAATTTGAATAGTATGTAATGTCTGAAGTGCCCATGAAATGAAATGAAATCAAATATTCTTAAATGGGCCAATACTGCCTCCTCTATAACACTAGACATTTCTATTGGTTTACAAAGAAGTTAGATGTAGATTGAATTGTAGGTCATATTGTCAATTCTAATGTATAATATTAGAATATTATGTAGTAGAAACTACTGGTATTCAATTGTCGTACTTGTTGGGCAAATTTTATCATCGGCCAGTACCTGAAATGTAGCTAACTATTGTGTTTCAAAATGCCATGAAAGACGATATTGATTTAATCAATGAAGGGAAATCAAAATAAATTCTGATCCATCAAACAATGGTTTTGTTTTTATTCATATTAATTTTATTACCATTATAAAATAATGATAAGCACACAAATGTTATCATTTTGTTTCCACAACATCTTTCACTGACATTAACTTGCATTGAGCACTTTTTCCAATGCAAAAAAGTTAAATACATTTATTGCTTTAGAGTATCTATTTCACAGGGAAAAGCCATCATGGGAATACCAAACAATGCATGGGGGATTTTAAGTAGCTGTATTTAAAAACTACAAATACAAAAGTCAAACCTCTCAAAACCTCTATTTCAAAATAGTAGTCAAAAATACAAAATCGATTGAAATGCTCACTTTCGGAAAATGTATCACACAAGGATTGTACTGAACAAAAAGGAATACACTTTAACAAAGTACTCAAAACATAAATACTATTACAGTAGTAGAAAAAAATGAATTGTGCAAAATGAACCCTGTAAAGTTATATTGGTGTAGAGTTAATAAAACAGCACAGATAATATCAAAACAACCACAGAATCACTGTAAAGTGTAAACGGTACATCAAGAGTATAGAAAATAAATCTGCCAAGGATGGATTTTGCTCTGGTATGCATGCTTGGGAGAGCTGTCAAACCATAATGCAAGTTTCCATTTCAGCAAATTTCTATTTCAAGTAAAAAGTCCACAAACTATAGTTTCAGAGCTCTGAGTCACACGGTTATAAATATAAATTGGTGGATACAAATGACTTAAGGAACAGGGCAGGAGTAAGGTCCAGTAGGATGGAAGTGCATAAACAAGTCATTCTAAGCTTGTGTGTTACAGGGGTTTTACAATCCTTCGCCAAACCACTCAAACTACACACTTAAACGCAAAGGATATACACCAAAACAATATCGGTTGTTGCTTATACACTTTAAAGATTGTAAACAATTGTTTGAGAATGAAACACAGTTTGTTGCAAACAGTATTAGTCTCCTAATAAAGTATAAACGAATGAAACAGACTACGTCTTAGCTTATTTCATGTCATAGTATTCGCTTATTTCAGAATGATTAAAAAAAAAAAATTCAAATTAATTCGAGAACATCTTCACTTTTCCAACTCATGTAACCAGTTGACCACAAACCCTGGAACGGGTTCACCTCAGCTGGGGCGGATTGGATCGCCCCTTCAGGATTTGATTTGATCTGGCTCCGACTGCTGCACTGTGCTCTCATTGCCGGTTTCCCTTTGAGACACATCAAATACAGGGAAGCAGAACACACACACACACACACGCAAACACACACACACACACACACACACACACACACACACACACACACACACACACACACACACACACACACACACACACACACACACACACACACACACACACACACACACACACACACACACACACACACACACACACTAACCTATGGGGCGCCCTTCACCAGGTTGAGCAGGTACCATACAGGCTCAGTCCTGATCGCAGCGAACCGGGTTCGAATCCTTCCCATGATCCTTTGGTGCAATTCCTCCCTTCTCTCCCATCCATACTTTCCTGTCTAAAAAACAAAGAAGCTAATTTAAAAAAAGTTAAGAAAATGTCCCCTTTTGCGACGGCGGGTCCTTCCGGGGTCGGTCACACGGGGTCGCTGCCCTCTCTGAAGTACACCTGCTCCCACACCACCGCCGACCCGCCCGGCGCACAGAAGAAGCCCCACAGGTTGCGGGCGGCGCCGCGGTCGAAGGGGTTCTCGTCGGCGCCGCAGTGCCGCAGGTAGGAGATGCGGTGGCGGGACATGAACTCCCAGGTGGTGGTGTTGAGGGAGACCAGGTAGAGGTGGGACCCCAGCAGCAGCAGCACCGTCAGCAGGAGCAGGGCCACCGCGGCGGCCGCCGCCAGCAGCACACCGTTGGAGCGCAGCCACGCCTGCCACGTGTCCGCCGCACTGAAGCCCGTCCTGGGGGAGAGGGGACGGGACTTCAGGGAGAGCCTTTTGTGCCTTGTTGTTTTTTCGACACAAAAACGTACGAAGCCCTGTGTCTGTCTTGTCCGTATGCTGTATGTTTTTGTTTTTAATTGGTGGATATCCCTCTGTTGATCTTGTCCGTTAATTAATGCACACACACATACACGTCATTTCGTGCACATACCCCTCACTTGTTTAGATGACTCTCTATTGGGGGTAAAAAAAAAGTCAGTTAAGAGCCCCGAGGGATGAGCGGTGTATGTAGGGCTGCACTATTAAGTCAAAATAATAATTGAGATTATCTCGCACAATATTGTGCGATTACTCATTGCGGTGAAAAGAACATTGACTCAATTTACCAACCTCGCCATCATTTCACATCAAGTCCCATATTTAGCTGTAGGGGTTCCTCAGACAAACAAGACTCCAGCACCCTTAACACCAACGAGCTGTTACAGTGTGGAATTCAAGTACAAGGCGTCCAAAATTAAATGCATTCATTCCATTTTTCTCTTCTATTTTCATATCAAATGCAACCTTTCGGGATGCGGACGCCCCAAAGCGATGCAAATTCGATTCACTTTCGCACTATTGCACGATTACGCAATGAAGGGGGGGGGGGGGGGGGGGGCGCGCCCTGACTGCATGCAGAGCATCATGGAGGGGGGTCCTTCTCCACTCACCAGGCCATGTGCAGCCCCCACAGCAGCACCAGCAGCTGGACGGCCAGGTAGAGCACGAACCAGCGGTGGTTGCGCTCGCCCACGCAGTTCTCGATCCAGGGGCAGTGGTGGTCGTAGCGACGCACGCAGTGCTGACACGTCTGGCAGTGCTTGGACCTCATTGGCTGCTGCTTTGGAAACACACACACGCACACACACACACACACACACACACACACACACACACACACACACACACACACACACACACACACACACACACACACACACACACACACACACACACACACACACACACACACACACACACACACACACACACACACACACAATCAATGTACGCCTTTTTTTAAAAAGCCTTTCATGACCACAAAATGTATCAACGGAAAATATTTCCCCTTATCACCTCATGACCTTGCTGAAGCGGCACTAGGTATTCTACTCGTACCCCAAGTTCTGAGAGAATCTCTTGAAACGAAGACGTAGCGAAACCTTGAGCATTGAATACCATTCCCCCAGCCTGTTCTCACCTGCATCATTACACAATCACTTTAATGAGCGAGAGAACGAGATTGTTGAGATATGGCTCTTGGCTACTGAAACCAAACACAGGCTGTACTCTGTAAGAGTGTCGGAGTGACGGTCCCAGACAACTGCCGTGGGACTTAGTGGTAAGAGTGTTTGTCTTTCAATCAGCATGGGCTTAAAGAATCAACCCCTCACTGCTTAGCACTATAGTGTGAGTAGCAACGGTCCATCGACAGATGTACCGTACTTACAGCTTGCATCAAAGACTGCTGGGAAACAACCATTTGGCCCAAGAAATTCAAATTCAAACCCGCGTTGTCAACAAAGACATTATTAGAATACTCCACAATATAATATTGTGTTTTCTTCTGCGGAATCGAGTTGGGGTGGTGTAACGGAGAACTTGGCTACGGGGCTAATGCTTTTGTTATTCTATACCGCCGAGCGATCCCGTGTTCGATTGCAGGGGACGGCCGTGGCAGGTTCAACCTGTCCATGACACACACGGATCGTCCCACAGTGGGTGACGTAAGGCACCGCTTCTCAAACCGCAGGTTCGGAAACAGGTAATGCACTCCAGTCGTTCTAAAAAAAGGAACATTGCGCGTTCAAACCCGTGTTTGTTGATATGTGCCCACCGAATACCCAATGAGGACACATCAGACCACGGAATGAAGTTGCAGGCAACAAATGACATACATCAAGATCACTCATATTATTTACCTATTGTAAATATGAGTAAATATTTTTTAAATTAGCTATTTGTCTTGCACATTTGTTGGAATTAACAATAAAACCAACTGTCATCTTGAACTTTGGAAACTGACAATTTCAACACCAATTTTAACAGGCTCTTTTCATAGCTTTGGCGCCGTAGGTCAAAGACAGGTGTCGCTCATTACACATAATTATGGTTCCCTGGTACATTTAAGTAGCAGACGCACAATTAGCGTTATGAACGTTTGCCCTGCGGTCCCCTGGGGACAGGCTCTGTGAACAGGGACGCTTTCTGGCCAATTGTCTAACTAGGCCCCAGAGGACCTGAGGACCAATGCCACCCACTGCTGGACCCTGGCTGAGAACAGTGTGAGCAAGGGCTGACGTTGCAGTGTACCTGAAGTAGGCAGTGTCCACAGCGCCGCTGGCGCAGGGACTTGGAGGTAGGGGGAGGGATCATGTCCTGCTGCTCCTCTGTAGTCCCCAGGGTGAACTGTTAGCACGGGGTCAGAGGTCAGTGTTAGGTGTTCTAAGAGCAACAGTATGGGAACTCACAGGAACCGGATGGACTCACAAGGCTACAGAGAGAGGGGACCAGAAAGCTCCCATCACTGGTGATCTTAACCTCTTGAATCCAACCGTATTGTGCCCTCGTCATATTTTGTGTTCATAGTTGTAATAAGGATTCAGAAGTTGCCAGCATATGGATTAGAATATCCAAATAAACGAGGTGTCACGTTGCCAATGTTACTGTTGAATGCATTAACATTACATGCATACAATTACATGAATTCTGTCATCCGGGTACTGAGGTATAAGATGATACACACAAGACAAGAAAAGCAGTAATATACAGGTTAACTATGACGACAATAATGCAATGAACCTCTCACTCATTACGTCATGGATCTCTTTGCCTCCCAACACAGAACAATGAAAGCTGTCCTGTGGTGGGAAATATACTGTAATAAAATTAATGTGTAGGCCCATTTATATTGTTCTTCAGGCTGTTAAATGAAACAGCAGTACGTCTAAAATAGTTTTCCTTAAGTTAGTTCTACATCAAGTATTAACACTTTATCAACGCACATAAAATGATATGCCAATAGCGTCATGCAAAACTGAGTCACCTGCAAATCCGTTGTCATCGTTGAGGATGAATCCAGGGTCCATCAGGGAGACGGCGAAATAAAGCAAGACAGACACCAGCACCAGCAGGACGAAGAGCACGGGCTGAACAAGCCTGCCATTCTCTTCATGCTTCCTCAGATCTTTCAAAAAAACAAAACACCACATTCAGTATACGGAATGTTGCAGAACAACAACACGTCACAGCGTATATGAGCTTCTAATTTTATCCGCACAACGCGTCTCTTACCTGTATCATGCAGGAACAGGATGAGGGTGATGACCCATGTCAAAATAACATGAGCTGTTCGTACAAGGAACCCTGAGCCGAATACATTTTTGAACATCGTCCTAGCATGTTAGAGCGTCGACCTCCCCGACTTCTCCATGGATCACAGTCCGCCTCCCTCCAGGACCCCCGCTGGGCTCAAGTGCGTCCGACCATGAGAGATCTAGCTAGCAAGCAGGCAGCCACTGCCCCAATAAGTTGTTTGATAAAAGTCCTTCATTTTTTACAATCGCAAGAGCAGATATCCCAAAACAAAATAGTTCGCTGTACATCAAAAAATACAATGTATAATGTATATCGCTGGATCGTTGGATTTATCGTACAGCATCTGCGACGTTGTGTGCTAAGCGTCAGATTCCAAAAAACACACAGTTGACTAATTAATATTTAAACGTCGCACTAAGAGTCAATAAATCATTCGACCATAAAAGAAATGCAACAAAAACAAAGAATATTAATACAATACTGTAGAACGGTACAAAAGAGCCGTCGATCCGCTGTTTGTTGTTATGAAGGTTCACTTTCATTGGTCTTCATCTGTCACGTGAGATGCCCCACTATGGAATGGTTAAGGGATATTCGAGCCTTCCTCTCTTTCCAAAGCCTGTACTGTACTGTGTCAGGTCCAATGACATCTGTACAAGCTTAGATCATAATGACATATTCGTAGTAGCCTATACGTCTGTGCTATTTACCTTGTAATTAATACATTTTTTGACATTACATGACCAACTTTTATTTTTGTGTATATCAAACAAACCAGGGGTAAATACTAGGGTTTTAATTCACATTCATAAAAAACATTTTAAACCGTCCCTTTTCATCCTTATAAAGCTGTATGTTGTACTAATACAATATTTTTTCATTTGAAATTTCTGTTAAATATCTGCTAAGCACATTGAAATATGACCTTTGGTAACTTACAATAATAACTATTTAAAGAATTACGTATGGGCAATTATTTTAAACAATGTTTAACATATAGTACATTTGAAATACTGACGATGATTCATTGCATTAATGGAACACTGATTATTTGTTGCTATTTGGAGATTTGTTCCCTACCCAACCCTCATTTTATTTAAGAAGAATTTTACTGATCCCTTTTCTACATTTACCATCTTATTTATGATTTAGCAACACTTAAAATGATTGTGTGCTGCCTCCATGCATGGGGTGACTCACTAAAATGATTTATTTGTGTTGTGAACCTTTGTGCAGCAAGCCAATAGCCTACTGCCTGTGATGTCCAGGATATATAATGTGATGTTTCACAGAGCTGGCAGGTCCTTTGCTCTCTTTTCATCCAGAATGAAGGGCGATGTTAGGGTTGACCCTCTCAGGAGCAGCTCCAGGCCCTACAGGCACAAAGAGAAGCCAAGTGTCAGTGGTCTATTGTGCTACTCCTCCTAGGGCCATCGATGTAGGGTGATGTCATCATATCCAACATCACATCACATCACATCCATTTATAAATGAGGAACAATTCATTGTTATTTCTCATTTAGACATTGAAATCACATGAAAGCACATTACAATGCATACGCTTAGAAAGACACTGATGTGGTTTGTGGTTTAAAGAGCGCACAGAAGGCGTTTAGTTAATGACCTCACCTCTCCAAAGTAGGAAACTAGAGGGGAGATCTCACACTGAATAGGAGGATCATCTTCGGCTGTCACCCTACACGAAACACACGAAACACTCACTTTGTGATATACATTTCACGTTACATAAGGACCTTCTACGGCTGTCACCCTATATGAAACTCAACAAGCACTTGCTTGGCACAGTACATTTCCCTTTACCAGTTGAAGAACCTAAGGGTTGGCATCCCTGCATACTGAACTTGACTGTGATATATCTTGCTTGAAGCGTGCTTAAATTGCAAGTAGAGTCGCAATGCCTTGAAAAAAAACCTCCATTATTTCCTTGACACACATGGTCCTCTATAGTTGGTGGTGGTCCCTTGAACGTTAAATATGATTAAGAAATGATAAGGCTACGGTAGGCTCAACATTTCGATTCCACTTGCCTTTCACTCAGCTCTAGATTGGTCTTAACTTCGGTTACGCTGCGTTAAAGTTAGTTCTTCATTATGAAAACGAATCCAGCTGTAATTATATTAAATTATTCTAAAATCTGTTTACTCCATACTTGCCTTCCACATAATTAAGTGCAAACCGGCAAGTGGCTCTTTAATACAAATTTTGCTTAATTTGGACGTGGGCACATTGTGATCAAACAGAGCTTCGCTAAAGACCTGGCGGGCACGGCCTTCCCCTGGTCGTCTGAGAAGGAGGCCCCAGCCGCCAGGGCCCAGCGGTAGTGCTGCCCCAGCAGGGAGCGTCGGGCCGTGGTCGGGGTGTCTGTGGAGGCTCCGTCTGCGTTCTTAAGAGGAGAGAATTCCTCCTCCCGTACCACCTCAAAGGCCACGAAATTCCTTATGACGAACGACAGAGTGAGAAGGTTTTACTAAGAGCCGTTCGAGTTCGAAACTACATTAAATACAAGAGAATTATTTTGCCGTCATGTGCAAGACTTAATGTCACATAATGAAAATGTAAAAGGACAATGCAAAAGTTAAGAACAGGCAATCTTACGCACATCATTACAACTGGTATCATGGTATTACAAGTATCTATCTATTATATAAGCCGATAGCTGTTGGGACAAAAGAGACGCGTCGTCAATTTCCTGATGATAAACAAAGAGTGAGATAATGCAGAGAGAGAAGCACACGGACACAGACACAGACACAGACACACACACACACACACACACACACACACACACACACACACACACACACACACACACACACACACACACACACACACACACACACACACACACACACACACCAACGGACACAAACATTTGTGTCGTAGCCCACCGTGCGAATGGAAAGACGTCAAAAACGAATTTCTCCATCTTGATGCCGTTCGGTTTGGAGGGTTTTACATGATTTCCACATTCATCCACGAAAGGAACCTTCTTGAGTGCAACGTGTTGCTTCAGTTTGCCCTGGTGCTCCCTGTGGAATAACAAACACACCCACACAGAGGCACCAATTATTAAGGTCAACGCAGACTTAAACTCAACAACATGAGCTTGACCTAAAATACGAAAACAACATTAATCAAAGTAAACATAAATATTAAATCACAAAAACCTGAAAAATAGTCCTAAAAATAATTGTCTGACATTTTTGGTCTAAATCCATCAAGTAGCTCCTCAAGTATAATTCACCACCCCCTCTAAAATTAACCTCAGTGTAAATATCTCCCCTTATTTAGTTTGGATGGAAACAGATCTCCAAATAACCACGTGTGCACTGAAGTGAAAGCCTCTTACTGTGCGACTTCCTGCAGAAAGGCCCTGGTGAAGAAGTGATTGCAGATGTTTCCAGCGCTAACACCAGCTCTCCTCCGGCCCCCCTTCGCTCGGCCGTCTCTGGCCGGATCTCGCTGTACTCCACCACCTGAACCACGCCGTCCACCCTGCACACCACCCCCACTGGCTCGCTGGGGGACGCCTTTGGCACCACCTTACACGCACACGCACACACACACACACAATGTCCAAAAGAGTATATTCGCTTAGAGGCTGTTTTTAGACTAATTTCACCTTAAAGCAATTGACATCATGTGTTGATCTTCTGTAAGGCCACAGTCATAAAAAAGGTTAAATAATGAAACCTGTCCAAGCCGGAACCCCAACACTAAACCCTAATATTGCATCGCAATATTGACAGAATTGCAGTATGGTATCGGCCCTCAAAGCTCTGGCCCATCGTATGCTGAGGTCGCTGCTGATTCCCCTTCTCTACCAGGACCCTGCCAACACTCGGTATGTGTACCTTGGCGCCACAGTCGGCTCCTCTGCTCACACAGAATCCGATGAAATGGGGGTCTGCCAGCTTCACCAGGATGTTGTCCACACAGTACACGTGGAGGTACTCCACCCCTCGCCTCTCCATGTCCTCCAGCACCTTGCTGTCCACCAGGGCCTGGTACAGACCGCCGTTCCCGTCTATCCAGGAGCGCACAGACTCTTTAGCAAGATATTTATCGACCGGAAGCCTGAAAGTCTACTTTCTTTTCACTTTGTAATTCAGTCTGAGCGTGTCTTCCGTCTCCAGAAGTTTTTTAGAGAAACACGATATTTCTGGAAAGGCAAAGTGTTAAAGGCAAAACAATGTGCCTTGGGAGTAATCATGTTGGTGTCTGAAGCTCGTTATGGTCACGCGGATTCTGTCAGTATATCTTTTTTCATGAACCGCCACAAAGATGCTGAGTGGACAAATGAATTCAGGCAAAACCCAACACCACTTCACCAGTCAACACCACTTTGTGTCCAAATATAGTATTCCCTAATGTCCATCTTGGTTCTAAACCCTGAATTCCCCCACTCAGCTGGGATCTAGAACCAGGATTGCTGATTGGAAGTGTCCGTACCTGGCGCCATGGCGATCTTCCCTTTGTCCTGCAGGAGGACTTTTCCATCAAAGGTCACGGCAGGGATCATCCTCTGCTCAAACATCACAACGTTGGACGGATCCAGGCCGAAGAAATCGTTCTCCTTGAAGAAACTTTCCGTGGGGCTCAGGGTGAATTCGCTGGTCATTATGTACCTTAGGAGTACAGAGTTAAACACACAGATACACACATGGGATTTGTCAGTGTATCCTTCTTAATAAAAGTAGATAGATAGACAAAAGATAATTCTGCTTCATCCACTCTTTGAGACGACACTCAACAGGCTTTATGAGACTCTTTTTCTATTCTCAAACTATTCATCTTCTTTGAACTCTTACCATGGGACAGTGCATTTGGTCTCATGTTTAAAATCTGCCAGATTCTGTATTTTGCGAATGCGTTCCGACTGGATTTGGTAGAGGGTTTTCCCACTTGGGAGCCCTACATCGAACATTCCTTTGGGGTATGGGACACCAAGTCGCGTGCCCTGACCACCGGCCAAAAGCAGAACTCCAACTCTATTCTCTGAGATCTGCAACAACCCTGCGAAAACATGATGTCTGGTCAGGCAGGAGACAAGCTTTTAGGAAATTCTAACCACAATAAAATGCAGTTGCATGTCTTTTAGAGAGGGCGCTGATCCCACTGTTATATTCTACAGTTAAAATTCTCTTTATCATTATGATTCAGATTACGTTTATTTTATTTTTTTAATTACCACGAGTGCATTCGGACTTTAAATCTCTTTTTTTTTTCACTCTGATTAATGGATTTCACTCCATCTCAACAGCTGAGATTTTTAAGGTTATTTTGTTGAAAATAGACAAAACATAACAAGGTAACAAGTCTGCATGTTGTAGGTTAAACAAATCTTAGACTGAAGACAAAGATATTGTAGAATACACGAGAAACGTAATTTCACATTAAAAAAACGTAGCTTATGGCGGAAAAAAAAACAACTACCCGAATACAATACCTTCATTTTCCCACTGAACAAGGGTGGCTTGATCACTCTTCAGGAGGCTGCCCACAAACTCCTCAGTGACCGGCTCTATGTGCGGATCCACTCTTTCAGGCTGGGACGCCGCAGCAGAGACCGCTTCTTCGCAGTGTCGCTTCAACGCGTTCAGATCCAGTCCAGACAATTCGAAGAGAAAGTCGTTCCTCTCATCCTCAGACAACTCGGACCAGAACTGAAGAACATGAGATTGCCCTGCACGGTCTAAAAATGATTTTACCTCCTCCAACGAAAGCATTTTGGTTCCTTTTTAAGTATTTCCCCCCCAAGTGGGTCTCTGGATTGTATGTCTGCAGGAAATGTCCCGGAGCGGGCTGCTGTTTTGAAGCAGAGGTATATCTACGAAACCTCGTGACAGAAGCAGGAACAAACAAGGATGTCTTGTGATGATCGAGTATAGCTCTATCGTCATACGCGACAGAGTTCGCATTTGTAAAAGACATGCATGGATTTGATTGAAAAAAAAAAATGTCGTCGTCCCTTTATTATTCCTTTTCTCGAGTATAGCCCCAGCCTAGACAGAAGTCGGTAAACTCGACTGCTATTTCGTTTCGAGCACTACGATTTTAGCTGACTGGGGAAAACGGTTTATGCCTCTAGGGACCGTCTTAAAGTTACATTTTAGAAATCCGCGCTGAATTGAAACGTCGTTTAAACGTGTACTAGATCATATACGATTATGGAGAGTATTGGCTGACGCCCTTTTTAAGGATTTGAAGTCTTAACGATTCACAGGATATCTTGGTATTGGTCCAAGCAATATGAAAACATACTATGTTTCATGCAATTCGGACATAACGGAAACGGACCCCTAAATGAATAATTGTTCAATATTTACCCAACTTTCCACTCAATATATTGAAGCCCTCAAAGGACATTGGTTATGGAGAGACAAAGTTGATAACACTATGAATGCAGAACACATTTATTGAACAGAGGATTGCATACAAGCATTTATGGTTTACATTCTCTCCATGGATGCATTCTAGAACAAAATACTCTCAAACTCATTATTTTACTTGTCAAATACACTCCGCACCTTAAAAGAATACAAATATAAATATATATTATATATAGATATTTCTCAAATAGATTTTGTTATAAACTACCTCACCATAAGACGTAGAAGTTCCCGGTCTTCTTTCAGTGTATGCAATATATCTGGCTAATTTCAAGTTTTCTACAGGTGATGCAAGATAAGGCGTTACTTTTGGGACAGGAGCTAGCGTTATAAACAGATTGTGGATTTCTGCAGATACACTCACAGCTCACAGAAGCCCTAAGTTCCATCATTGTATTTCCTGTGATCATTGTATGCATAGAACCGCAATATGCCAGCATGGTGTGACAATCATTCATGAAGAGTAAAATCAATTGACTGGACCTCAGCCATAGCTCCTTTTGAAAACTGCAAGCAAATTCAAATAAAAAAAATGTCGGTTGTTTTCCAAATTGTCTCATGCAATTTAAAGGAAGTCATTACTTATACAGAATAAGGTAAGGAATCTTATTGTGAATCCAAACACAATTCCTTGGTACACACGTACCAGGGTAACATGCACACTCACAATAAAATGCAACAGGTCAAACGTCCTAGACCCCCCCCCCCCCCCCCCCCAACTATGTTCGTGCTGTTTTTGTCCAACAATGAGTTTCAACTTCAATTGAAATGTACCTTTGTAGGTGTTCAGGTCGCCATAACTACCAACACTAAAGAAATACCTATATTAATACTTAAGAGATGTTGTGTGGAACGTTGAGTATGAATGAGTAAGAATATTAAAATGTATTTGCTTAATATCTGTGTCCATTAGCATGTAGGTGCCGTCACCACCCCGGCCCTCCATTCCCTAACCACACCATTAACCCCCTACCAAACACCAAAGGATAAAACGTATCACTTTAAAGCCAAATAACAAATAATTAAGGTAAGGGAAACAAGACAATTGGATTACTTAATGCATCACAGTTTTCAGTCATGTTACACTTGTGTAGGAATAAATAAAGCAAATACACAAATAAATAACCAGAAGGTTTTCACTGGAGTAAAGCGGAGTACCTTAAAGTGCATTCAGGGTCTGAAGGACTCCCCCCTGACCGAGCATGGCAACCACTGAGGAAGAGATTCAGGCTGTCCACGCACAGCGTTGAGATATGGATGTCAACGTGTTGGTACTTCTTAAATGTCCCTTTAACAGTACATTTGTATAAGATACACTTACACAAACTGCAGTGAAATAAAAAGGAAAGAATCAAGCATTTCCTAGCTCCAGGATTGATGGACAACGATAAACCATTTCCAATTTGTCTTTCTGCTGGAGTAACCAACAGGGAACCACTTCATCCTGTTTGATAAATGATAATAGGTTTCCCTATTTTGCCGATATAAAGTCCCCTTACAGATCATTTGCTTTAGATTCTGGCATCTGGCAATGTGCTCATAAACATTATAATGTATACATATTAAAAAAGTGACAATTATATTAAGCTGATTGCACC
The DNA here is from genome assembly GCA_900291075.1 of Melanogrammus aeglefinus. Taxonomy (NCBI): domain Eukaryota; kingdom Metazoa; phylum Chordata; class Actinopteri; order Gadiformes; family Gadidae; genus Melanogrammus; species Melanogrammus aeglefinus. The sequence goes on from OLKM01000329.1 coordinate 206,475, forward strand.
GTCAGTGTTTAGATGAGCACAATGCTCCTTCAGAAAACGTCCTGGAGTCCAAAAGCAATCCATTCTGGATGATTGTTTTTATCAATTCAAATAGCAGATCATATACTATATAATATAGCCTATTCTGCAAGGTTGGAATGGGTAATGAACCTCCGCATTACTTAGCTGTATAACTTATTACAACCAAACACACTGCAGTTGTTAGCAGTTGTCCTTGACTACCAACCCTTTCACAGGCATCTTATAGTCAGTCTTCAAGTAAGAGAACCCAATGCTCTCTATTCTTATTCACCCTGTTACCATCAGACGACAGCACGTGGACAGCAGTGGATCGGTAGCTGCACTGGTCTTTTCTAAGCTAAGGGCTATCCGGATGCTTTCTTAATACACCATCTACAAACAAGCTTAGGATGGCAAAAAAAAAGAAGCCTGTACATTCGAGGAGGCTTGAGTTGATATGAACGCCATGTGTAAAAGAAACGCTCAAAACATCCAAACTGGTAAAACACAGAATGATTGTACATAGGCCAACAGCACATTGAAGAGCAAATGAGGACGGTAGAAGGAATGTCCTAACAGAGTGGAATGGTTTGTTAGTTTCAATAATAACATATTGAAAAAGTTGCGTTTGAATCCCCTTTGCTTCTACACATAGATTAAAATGTAATTAAATTAAAATGCTTATTTTTCTTTCAAATTAAATCTATCCTCAATTTTAATTTCACCACAAACTATGAATTATACATTCCTAATCCAATCTATGGTGCATTTCTAGAAGCTAATGGATGGTCGAATACTTAGGGGGCCTGCACACATTTCCCCAGCATATCGATATGTTTTGTTTGCTTACATCCGGACGTCTAAAGCCAGACAAGGTGCATTTGAGTAAACATTAAGAGATGCCTTTTGAAGACGGCCACAGAAACCTATGGCCTGCTACAATTAAACTATTTCATTTCGCAATGTTTAACCAATGAGGTGGTGCATGGGCAAAAATAAAAACAAATTAATGCTGTGACTGAGTTACTTGAAATATTGAACACAACTAAGTACTTGTAGTTAATTGAGTTTAAGACTAAACAGGATTCAGAGTATGTAAATTACTCTCTCTCGAACTAAGCACTAAGAGACTAATTTCCTTAAGTTACTAATTTCGTTGATTTCCAACATAAGACTTCAGTCATCTGAAAACAAACACCCCCCCCACCCCCTCCCGAAAAACAACAACAACAACACTGTTGATCCCAATACAACATATTAGTGGTTTACCATAAGAGTCACCGACTCCAGAGTTAACCTAAAATAAGATTTTAAAAGCACTACTGGTTTGTAATAATTAGCAATGAATAAATAATAAAGATAAATTATAACAATGACATTCTTTTTAAGGACAAGGGGGTGAGCATCTGACCAGCTCCATGCCCAGTGAAGACTTTACCCTGGGCTCTTCCACTTCACCATACTCACTACTGCTCCCACTATTCCTCCTACTCGAGTTGCCTCTTGAAATGGCCCCTCTTCTTCGTTTCCTCCAGTCTATAACCAACCTTTAATGTTCGGCTGAAACAGAAAGCTTTTATTCCCGAGACACTCAGCTCCTTTCTGAGCCCCCGGCCTCCCTCCTCTTCCTCCTCCTCCTCCTCCTCCTCACCGGGACCGGACGCCCAGGTAGATCTTGAGGTGTTCGTAGACCACGTAGCTGATGCTCACTGCAGGGATGACCTTCATGAAGTTGGGGGCCAGGCCCCGGTAGAGTCCCAGGGGGCCCTCCGTCCTGAGGATGTGTCTGAACAGCCCGCACATGGTCATCTGAGGGCCTCCCGCCATGGTCGCTGTGGGGAGGAGGGGAGCCGGTGACCACATGAGTGGGACTCGTCAAGCCTGGTTCAAACAGTGGGGTCGACGGCTGTGTAGGAGCTGGCCCCCCTCGGGGCCCTATATGGTGTAGCTTTTAGGTTTTTTTTGTAGTCTGGTTCAATGTGCGCTCGTGTATACCAATAATGCACCGTGAAGTAAGTGTTCCACTGACGGCCGGCTACTTCCGCACTATATCCCATGATGCACTACACACTACTACTGCGTTCATTGACATTGGACTCATCAAATAGAGGATTAATCAAATGATGGATGCAAATGAGCTTGCTGAATGATTTCTGGCGATAAATGAGTGCCCAGATTCAAAGAGGCACTCTTGTCAGGAATGTTCAATCATCTTAAAACCACAAATTATCACAAAACGGGAAAATGCATCGCGCAGACACCTCCCTTACCCAAGCCCCCAAAAGGGCAAGAAAGAACCTCCTTTCCTTGCTGATTAAGGGAGTTTTTTTTGCCCTTTTGGGGGCTAGGGTAATCAAGGGAGTCATGAGACTGTAATGGTGATTAAGGGCTATACAAATAAGAATTGATATGGGCTGAGGATATAGAAGACGCAGCCTCCCCCCAGTGCGGGGAGGAGGGGTGAAAGACAAGGCTGACCTTGGGCCTGCATGCGGGTCCGGACCAGGGCCAGTGGGTAGCTGGCCAGCTGCCCGCAGGTGCTGGAGGTGGTGCAGCACGCCAGCAGCACAAACACCCCGGGGTCGGCGCTGTCCGTGGCGTAGCTCTGCAGCCACCAGTTCTTCAGGGTCTGGGGGGAGAGGCAACGGTCGAGGGTGAACTACTGGAGAGTCTGGGCGCCTCAGTGGCACACACCACTAATGCAGATAGCAGGCAGATAACTCAGTCGGAAATGCTTTTGGTTCTTCTTTAAAAACACAGGTTACTAGTTCTCAATCATTAGTACTCAAAGCAGACATGAACTAGGGAGACACACACACACACACACCCACACCCACCCACACACACCTCATAGACCGCCAGGTCGATGCCGGCGTAGGGGATGATGCCCAGCATGTTGGGGACGTAGCCCTTGTAGAACGCACTCATGCCTTCATTGCGGAAGATGCGCTTGGCACAGTCCCCTATGCCCTGGTACTGCCCCTGTCTTCCTCAGAGCCAGCCGGGTCTTCAGCACCTGAGAGCAGAGGAAGGAACACACTTCAGACAGAACCCGTGGCTCATACGGCTCCTGTGTCAGAATGCCTTGGGACAGTCGTCCATCTAGGATAGGTCCCCCAGAGATCCAGCTCTATTAGTCAGAGGAACAACGAGACTTATAGCTACATCCAGGGATCAGCCAGGCGTGTGTAGTATGTACAGGCCAAGTGTTAAAGTCCATGACTCCGTCCATCATTGAGAAAGACACGAACCCTCAACCCAAACCTCAGAATTCACAGATTTAACTGTGAATTCTTTAACTGTGAAGATTTAACTAAGGAATTAAAAGGCTTAATAGAGTTGAAACCCAGCGTCGGTGGCCATTTATGCGACATTTTTGGCTAAAATGTATAAATTAGTTAAACGGTGGGAATACGGTAGTTTTCTGTTCCAGATTGATATGCGCACACACCCCGGCTAGCACTACCGGTTTGCAATTCTTACATCCAATGTTTTTAACGCACTCCGGAAATGGGCGTCGTTGACGTAGCGACAGTGTTTAATAAAAAGATGCAAGTTCTACGACTCGTAAATTTTGTTTCTGATAGATTTGCATCCGAGGCCCACTTGCTTTACATCAGGTGGACTCAGCATTTGACTTGACAATGCTTCCGCGAGAGTGTCAGTCGAGACTAAAGCCCATCTCTCGTCAATCTAGATTAAATGTTGCTTACATCACCTCTGGAGGTGGTTTTGACATCGGTTGTCTACATCCCTGGTACAACCGATCCCACCTGTTTAGACAAAAAAAAAACATTCTCTTTGCATCGCAATCTCTAAGCAGTTTTCAGATCTCGATTAGATTCCAAACGCTTGTGCAAACAGAGCCAATGCGTCCTTTTTAACTAAAACCATTTACTCTTTTACGGCCTCAGATCACATATTTACTGTGACGGTATTTCTAACGCTAAAACTGGGGATTACTTAAGTTTTACTTAAAAAAATTCTATATTTGTTAGTGATTCCCAAGCCTTCCAGGCATGCTATCTGATGTAAGCAGGGCCGAGCAAGGTCCTTACCTCCATGGGGTAGATGGTGCTCTGAGAGATGGCTCCAGCCAGAGACCCAGCCACCAGCCTCTCAGCGATGCCCAACGTCTCCTGGTTACTCCCCATCAAACGCTTGATCTGGAGAGAAACAGATATTCTAAGAATTGTGCCCACTTTGTGTGCCCACCCGGCCATCAGACCACCACAATACAGGCAATCCTTGCAGCATAAATGATTGAAAATAGAACGAAAAGCACAAACAAGGGACTACTGAATGAAAGCACAAACAAGAGAAGCCATTCGAGGGGCCGTCTGTTAGACCGTCTAGGGATCTATTGCGCTTCACTCAGTGGACCAATGAGGTCTGGTCCAGTGAGGTCTTCCAGTGGGACCCTTGGCAGAACATTGTGGGCGCATGGGAAGCCTTCTAATCGTTGGACCAAACTCCTCTTCTCTCACACTTTAGTGTTCATTATTTTACTGAGCAATGCAGAATCTAGAGCAATGCAACAACAATGAGTGTCTCTTTATTATTTTACTAGTAACATTTGCCCTTTTCTTTTTATTTAAACAATTTGTTGCAAAGCAGAGAAAGGAATTTCTGTTGGTAAATGGACTGCATTTAGATAGAGCCTTTTTGTAACCAGAGGAAACCCAAAGCGCCTTACAATGTTGCCTGACACACACACACACACACACACACACACACACACACACACACACACACACACACACACACACACACACACACACACACACACACACACACACACACACACACACACACACACACACACACACACACACACACACACACACACACACGTCGCTAGAAGGAGCCGGGGATTGAACTAGCAACCTTCCGGGCACCAGCCTACCGGCTCTCCCTCTCAGCTACATGCCTCCCCGCTTCATGTGTGAAGTGCAACACAACAATGAGTACAATCCCACGCTGGTCAGTAGGGCTTCGACTCCCAACTTCGTTATTCGAATATAATTTTCGAATATCAAAAAAAAAAAAAATCTAAATTCCAACAAATATTAGGCAGCCCTTAATATTCAAACCTGTTATGGGCAGGGCAGGAGGGAGAGACTTCGGAGAACCCGACGCAGTCTATTCATAATACTGTAATGACCACGGAAGAGGCAGTGAATGAGGTATTGATTAGACAGCGATTTATTAGAAACCTAATAAACCGTTGGAACGCGCAAGACCGGTAACCATAGCAACGCGGTAAACAGATCTCGCGAAGCCCAATCCAGGTCTTACTGAAGGCATTTAATGGTCAAAATATTATTAATAAATATTCGAATATTAATATTAATAAACAAACAGACAAAAGTCAAAGCCCTACTGGTCAGCGGAGCACGGACCACAGAGCGTTACTGTAAGGCTACACTACAGACTATAGTTTTGCTCGCTATTTTCGACTCAAAATAAATACTTTGTACATTGGGAGAAGAACGTATCATGTGATCGCTGTGGGGGGGGGGGGGGGGGTGGTTTGCTCTGCATTGCGCTCACCTGCTCATAAGCCATGAACTTTATGGCGGTCTCTGGAACGATCTTGATGACGTTGATGCCGTTCCCTCGCCAGAGAGACCGGACCCCGCCCTCCCGGACCATGTTGGTGAAGCCCCCGGCGATGCGCATGCTGTTGCTTTTGGAGGAGTGCACCTGGAGGGGAGGGGGTCAATAATGTTAACCTTTTTTTTTTCTTGTAGGTTTTTTTTTTACAACCCAGATCTATATTCACTCTGTTATAGTTTGGTTAACAACAGTCCCAGAATTACTCAGAAATGTTTTTGTTTTTTTTCAAGCAACCATGAACTCAAAGAGATAATTAATCAACTACTTGAGTCAGTATTTTTTAAAGAGGACCTCACCTGCATGAGTACTTTGAGACGATCAAGTGGGGCAGTACAGGTCCTGGAGACTGCGCCAGCTCCACCCCCGGCCACTAGGTGTCGCCACCACATGCCCGTTTGCTTCTCCTCCGCAGTGAACTCGTCAGGCACCAACAAACTCTCCCCAACATCGAAAATCTGTTAAGAAAACATTCCACCATAATTTCATGAATTGAGTTATTTGAGATTTTAATATTATGGTGGTGTTATGGCTTCATTCCTATCCTCGGAGAACTGCATCTGAAGCACTAGTATCAAACTATTTATATTGGCGGTGGCAAACAATGACTTCTTATTCTCAAAATATCACCCACATTCCTGCATTTGTAAGGAATATGTACATTGTATATTTCCCCCTCACGCATTCGGCATACAGCGATAAGTTGACATCAATCAGTTCATCAAGTCTCGGAATTTGCAATGATTTGGGTAGAGAAATGGAAAACCCAAATGGTCCAAGATGTGAAATAAAGGAGCAGTCTTTGCAGTTCACCACACCTTGATTATGTGTGTTGGGTTCTTCTTATACTAATAATACTTAATAATAGTATTTTCTCATTCATCGGCATTGTGACAGCTCCCTGTCATACGGAGGACCTGAATATAGACTGCAATCTCTTGTCTTGTGTAACCAGTAAATGCTTAACTACTGTTGTGGTTAATGTATAAGTAGGGTGTGGAAGTGGCCAGGAAAACCCCTAGCCTAACATGGAACTGGAAGTAGGTTGTGAAACAAGAAAACAAGTCAAAAGAGTTATAGTATTTATCAATATTAGTCATTTTGACCTTAAAAAAAAAAAATCACACAGAAGGCCATTCATTCCATCCAGAAAAAGGCAGGGCATAAAATTCCATAAATAACGGGAAATGTTTCTCAAGATTGATGAACAGAATCGACGAATCAATGATTTAAAAGAGGCCATTGACTTGACAGGGCGTCATGGAGGTTCAGCCGTAACCCCCGAGCGTACCGTGGAGTGCTTCCAGTAGAGGATGATCTCAGGGATGTTGTCCGCGGGGTGCAGGAGGTGGTAGTCCCGCCACTCGTTCCAGTCGATGGTCATCGTGCCGTTCTTATCCATGCTACAGGAGGAAAACATTTAAATTAAAAAGAAGAAGGCCAGGAAGAGTGCCGTCCAAGTTTTGTCTATTTTGGTAATGCAGAGTCGTCTCGTTCATCCCGGGTTCAAACTGAACTCAGACAAAATCCCATCGTGCTTATAGATCCATGCACTTGTGCAACTGAATGAATTAAGACGCCTGTGCTTTTGTGTGGCGTTAACGCATTAGTAACGCCAATACGCCCGGAAAGAAATCAAAAAAACCGACTTGTCTCAACATTTCGGATTATCGAGTCAAAAAGCAAAAAAAATATGATGCGGTCTAGCCGATCGCAGATAAATGGATGGCGTTGGAGGCAGGCGGGAGCAGGCAGACTATGGAGACCACTACTTACTACATGATAGGAGCACAGACATGACCCTTCCTTATTCTGACACCGGCGACAAGAAGAGAAGGGAGAAGAACGAAGAGATAAGACATACACAGACAAGACAGTTTGGGCTTGAGTTTGAGAAGACTGAAAGTACGGGACACCACACAAACAACAGACATGGTGACAGATGCTCCGCGTTAAACGATCTGTAAACCCCACGGTCCACACGGTCTGTTGAACACAGGTGTTACCAATGTCCAGCTGGCTACATGATCTGTAAACTCGCAGGTGTGAACCAATGGAGTAAGACATGGTTCCCAGGCCTTTCGAGATCAGGAGATTAAGTTGGTTGTTTCATTCAAAGTAGGCGTGGTTAGTTAAGGGGGTGTTGTGAACGGATCGGGCAGCAGCTCCACCTTTTGAGGATCTTCTCGGCCTGTTGCTCCGAGATGTTCACTCCAAGGTCACGAAGGGACTGCATGATCTCCTGTGAGTCGATGCGACCTGTGACAAAAACATTATTGTAGAATATTATCTATTTTTGGCCCAAGGGGTATATATCCCTGCATATGCAGAGGGTCAGCAAAACCGTCAGGAGTGCAATTAAATAGTTAAAGGTGCAGTGTGTAGGATTTAGTGGCATCTAGTGGTGAGGTTGCTGATTGCAACCAACTGAAGAAATTGGATTATATATTTTAGATGAGAGCGCTTTGGCTTACCATCATTCTTCTTGTCGAGGCTTTTGAAAACCAATCTGAGCTTCTTCTCATGGTCCCTGAGATAGTGCACAAACTCCCCAAAGTCCAACTGTCCGTCCAGGTCCTTGTCTCCTGCTTTCACAATTTTCTGAAAAGAAAGTAGAAAATTTCAACTGGGCCACATTTAAACTACAGATGAGATGGCGTTTGACACCCATACATTTTCAACCTGTTGGATTCTTATACTGACCTACGAATAAACACGGAAAATCCAGCCTAACCTGTTATAGTCCAACTGTGTTGGAGAAAAGAAAAAAGTAAAACTAATGTATAACTAGACTATAAAATGGGAGTTCCAAGTAACAAACAACCGCAGCACCTCCTTATGACCCCTCAGCACTTCCTTGTTTAAAATCCCTGATTACCAAATATTTTGGGTGCAATCCATTACGTGTTGTGTTCCTGGATAATTGTCCTGTGTGAAAATATATTTCACCGAACGCTCAACGTCCTTAACGGCAGAGGCTTTGGGTCCAAAGCACAAACCCGTTTTTCTCGTCTTACGCTCGTTTGTAAGGATAATATTATGGGGGATAATGTTGCCTTTTTAGGGAAATTTGAGCGATACAAGAAAGTCTTAACAGAAGTGAGGGATGGTGTCAAATGTTCCCCAGAATGAAAGAAAAAGCGCTGTAAACACATGAAGCCAATTGGCGGAAGGTTCCACCATCTGTGTATTGTTGACTCAGCCAGCCACTCGGAGTGCATTGTAGCCTACATCAGACAGACTGATGGCCCACGTTCGGCCAATCTAGGCAGGCAAAACCCTTTCTAAAGGCAAATGCAAAGTGCATAGGCTTTTAAGTTTTCTCTGGAAACGGAGATGGCGTCACTTGTAGAATTATCTCCAGACCTGGAACAACAGAGCATAGAGGTCAAGGACGATTCAGCTAAACCGCCAAATGAAATATCCAGGTTGTGAGGGAGTGTTGATGACAAAGAGTGAGCGTTGATGACAAAAAGAGATACCACATGATATTCAACCACATACCCCAGTAGCAGCAAAGACCAATTCTGACAAATGTTTAACCAGATGAACAGAGCACAAGAGCTTTACAGAAGTAAAGTTCATTTAACTACATGAGGATGGGTGCGACTGAATGGAGTGATAAATCAAACTCGCAAACTTACTGATACGTTTTCATGCATGCACTTGTCACCCTTTTTACCGCTAAGCATTCCATGCTTCAGAAGAATGTATATATATATGGCTATTACATAAGTAAAGCAAATACTAATGATGACTAATGAGTACTTTAAAACACTATCTCTTTGGTCCCATGATAACATGGCCATAATACCTGACAAACATCAAAAGTGGTTCACCAATAAAATCCTACCTGTTTGAAGTCCAAAGGGGCGGCCACCATAATTAAAACTGTGGCCCTCTTTGAAGGAACCTTCGCCTCTTCATTACTTAAAGAGTCTGTGGTTTCCTCTTGGGGACTACCAGTTTCCTGCCTGTGGTTTCCAGTGGCCTCAGCCTTTCCGTCTTCAGGTAACTCACTTCCATCAGTGTCACAGTCTGTCCTACCAAAGAATCTCCGCCACAGAAAGTCCATCATGCCCTGCAGCATCTCCAGACCGCAGCCCACCGTAGCCTTAGCAATAACTGGCCCGTCGTTATGAACTCAGAAAGCACTGTGAATAAATAGTCAGCCGAGGACAACCGAGAGAGAGAGACGGCAGAATCAATGCCACTTCTCCCTGAGCGTCTGTCTCAGAAGAGGAATAGGCAGCTCCTCAGCCTCTCTTGTCCTGTCTCACACTGAAGTGGGACCACAGATGTCCCCGACGGTCTGAGCCGGCAAGTATTCCAGTGACTTTAATTGAGAGTTACGCAAATGCAAACCTAGAATCCATCTCCATAATAATAATAATATATAAGGATCATATACTGTAATTCTGGAATCAGACAGCAGAATGGGTCTATCACATGCCGGAATAATGCAGCAAAAAATAGCCCAGGGAAAACTGCATCCTCACTGCAGCCTTGCCTCGACCAATCACATCCGCCCACACTGGCAGGTTAGGATGTAGATCCCGGATTCAACTCACCCCAGCCAATGGCAGCAAAGATAGCTGCGCATGATTAATCTTCACGTCATCCTGTAGGTGTGCGTGTGTGGGGGGTGGGGGGGCGATGCACAGGGATTCCCTCCGTCATTCCTGTTCCACAGCATCCAATCTGCTGAATGACGTCTGATACGCTCCTCCTCCTTCCCTCCCCCTCCGTGCTATTCTCTCCATCATCATTCTTCACGATGGCCCAGAGTATTGAGCATCCATCGGGTAACACCGTTTAACAAATTCAATTTGCCGACGCCTACTTCTTAATTATGATACCACCATCATTTTAAGCTCCGTGCTTAGTGCAAATAAATCTAATTGTTGGTAGTCTGTGACTTCTAAGCAGACAGTGCGACTCAGCAGACAGCTGAGGCCCCCCCCTGCAACGCATTACCTTCAAGGTGTCCTAGGTTCAGGTGCATGTATTTTCTATTAGAAATGACTTGGGGTTAAACATATAGTTCCAGCCAGGAGAGGCACCCAAGGATAGACATTTTTTGAAAGAGAAAGCGAGATAAACTAATAAGCCAATGTACCAAGAAAAGAAAGCCATTACGATAATCACCCCTGTGGGGATTTGTTCAGAATGACGACATTAGGATAAGTTAATCCTTGAAAATGGACTAGTGTGTCTGTCTGCCTCTCCGTCTGTTTCATACAGGCTGACACGCCTTTATATCTTTTTCAGTTAACCAGTTCTATATAAATACACAAGTTAACGGTGTGCAAACTGATTTGAAATCCATTGCTGGCTTTGTCTTACAGCCAAGCCATTTTTATTTTATAATCGGAGACAGAAGGACGACATGTTAGTATTTATCCCATTGCCTATTCATCTTATTTCCATACAACACATCCTAAAACATCACCTCAACCTTTACTTGGCTTCAACATTGGAGGTTGTGGGCTCAAAATCGGCCCCTTTCAATGTGCTACTATAAGAAATAGCCTGTCGTTCCCCCTTTGCCCCACACAGGGTACAAGGAACGTGGTATGTGGTAGCCCTTTGGCCAACACAGGTCAACAGTGATGTCATGTGATGTGAATCGATATGTTGCAGACCTGCCATTTATCTGTCCGCAAGCTCTGCGTCTGTGAGCCGTGCACGTTCCTCCGCTTCTCCCCGCAGGGCAGCGTGAGTAACGTCTAGCCGCAGAACATGCCTCTCCACGAGCAGGGGATCCCCCTGGAAGAGCAAAGATGGAGGATGCACATATGCCGGTGGGCACAATGTTGTGGCGCACCTCCCAGACTCTTACCTCGTTGACCCTACCAACGCTGCTCCCGTACCTAAACCCAGACAGAGTGAAATGGCATGCAGGGCTCATCTTGCTACACCTATGTCGAAATACAGCAGGACGTTGAGGGAGAGATGTGATCGGGTTTCTCCAGGTTTTAATAAGTAAAGGAGCGTTCACATTAAAAAGTAAACAAGGCCCCCCGACAATGTTATCAATGTTACTGGATGGGACTGTTTTTGCAATGGATATTTACGGTTACTGCAGTGTTCAGTGAAATAATATATATTTAAACGAATAAATTGATCTTTACTACTTTCTCAATGTAAACACCAAATGTAGCATATTTAAAATGACAAAACACATGATTAACACAATATATATGTTTCGCTAACCAGTTTTAGTCTCCACACTTAAACCAAACCTAATATCTAAATAGTACATTTAGCAAGGTTACTGCTCCCATCCTTCCCCTATTGGTCTAACACAGAAATCTGGAACCCTGAATTTACATATGCAAACAATAAGCAATGTTTTAACAAGCACTGCATGCATAGACATTGATAGTAAAAACATTACTTTCAAAAAAATATGCAGTGCATGTTAAAACATTGCAAATCGTTAAATATGCCCACATGTTAACCAGAAGAAAATACAGAATTGTGTGTTGCAAAAGTAACAATTGAACCCCCCCCCCCACCCCCACACACACACCACACACACACCACACACACACACACACACACACACACACACACACACACACACACACACACACACACACACACACACACACACACACGCAATACATTTGAGTTTCATACATGATGATGGATGTCGCCGATTATACTGACACACTTACCATGAGTTCATGCTCCGTGCGGTGCACTCCGAGCTTCTTCAGGCCGATTGACAGGTCGTTGACACATATTCCACCGTCTCCGTTGACATCCAGGATTTGGAACAGCACCTTTAACCTGTGGTCCTGCTCGGGCCCGCCGCACAGCTCACATGGATGTGGGAGCAACGAGTGGAATTTTTCGGCGTCATCAGCAGACACAAAAGACTGGCCGGGCGGTAGGTGGTTTGTTGGGGAAGTGCAATCATGTTCCTCGGCATGCCTGTCTCCGCCGCCCGGTTGGGCTCCTCTGTGAGACTCGGAGGAATCGCACTGGCAGAAGACCCCGTTCAACAGTGGAGAAATTAAAGAGCCTTTCTGGTGCATTATTGGGATTAAATACTTTCCCTTCTTAAGCCACACAACTGGGGAACGAATCCAAGATATTGAATGATTTAAGTAAGTCTCTACATGCTTTAATTTGAATGAGCCGGTAACACGAAGCGCGTCGACGTGTGATAGGGTAAATAGGCGGACGGAGCTACTGTTGAATTGTCAGCTGCCGCTTCCACAACGCATGAACTAATAGTTCGACGTGTAAAACCACGTCGTTTCTGAGTTGAATCGTTTGTCTCGGTTTATACCTTAACGTAGGTACTACTATCCAGATGAAAACGTGGCATCAAGCCTCCTCCGTAACGCGGACGACTAGCTAGCCGAACAGGTAATGTGCTCCTAACGTTTCTAATGCGATAAATAAGGGATTAACCATCGTCCCGTGTCGAAAGTAAAAACTCACTCAAAGACCGCGGATAAACAATACAATGGCAGCTGCTGTTGAATGACTACTGTTAGTGTCAAAGATTCCGTGCCGGTTTTTCAGAGATACATCGTCCCACCCCTAGATACACACTTTGACTTTCCATTCACGAACCCACGTTACGTCGGTCGCCGGTGTCGCGGTCGCAGATCTCGTGGTACATCGCGATAACTGGAAGATTCAGGCTGGACTAGGATACTGAAGATATATATCTATATATAGATGTATATATCTCTATAATTCTTAATCCTTAAACGTCTACGTGCTGTTTGATAGGTTTTCTCAAAAGTATTATGTATTCAAATTTAATTTGACCAATAATTACAAATAAATAAGTAAATAGCATAGCAGAATAGAGTTGAATACCAAAAGTAATTTTTTTTTTCTTCTAAGAAATCCCTACAGATATGGATACATGACGATAGAGCCTGCTTTAATATAAGTAAACCAATGAGTGCCCCTTTCGTAAACTTGATATAGTACCGCCATATAAATGGGCCTAATACCATATACAATACTTATGCCTAGACTACTTTGGATATCCTGTAAACCGTGTGGGGGAAGTTGGCGGGCGTCTGCATTTCCATAGTTTGCTTGGTGTGCCGATGACAGCCGTTTGCTATAGCCAATCAGAGTAGAAAACATGATGCAAGTACTGGCCGTTCCACCAATGGCATATCAGGAGGCGGGCCAAAAAGCACAGTTAACGTAGGCTATACGGCTAGTAGGAAGAAGAAGCCGATTCTGGAAGCCATTACGTTGCGCACATCAATTGAGTAAATCCTACTATTTTTGCGTACAATACGCACAATTATCTTTCCAAAATACGAATTTGTTTAATTATGGCATCGCTTGCGAAAAAGAGAAAAATGAATTTTTCGGAGCGGGAGGTAGAGATTATTGTAGAGGAAATAGAGAAACAAAAGCATACACTCGTTAACCATTTCAATGCTGGAGTCACCCACATTGCAAAGAATAACGCATGGGTGGAAATTCTTAAAAAGGTAAACGCCGTAACCACCTGTCCAAGAGAGTTGGCTGAGGTTAAAAAGAAATGGTCTGATATGAAGACTGAAGTTCGGCGAAAAGTGGCCCAGGCCAGATCTGCTATTGAGGGGACCTCGGCTGAATGCACGCCTATTCCTGTTATTCTCACGGCTATGCAGCAGAGAATTTGTAACCTCTTGGGAGAAGCGACTATTATAAATTTGCCAGCAGGGGACTCGGATGCTGAAATAACTTTACCTGTCACAATGAGTACCGCAACCGTCACATTAACAGAGAGTAAGTAATCCTTTTACTCCATCTTTAAGCGATATGGATAATTATAGACTAGAGTAACTGGTAGATGCCAGAATAGCCATGTGTAGCCTATAAGTTTATTTAGAGCATGTCTTTCATCTGTGTCTTATTAGATAATTAGAATCCATCATGATCCAAGTTGTTTTATAGCTTTGTCTTCCTATGCAGCGCTTCCAGTTGGTGCAGGGACAGTTTGTGATGATTCAAAATCACTGACGGGTAAGTTAGTTTTTTTTTTATTGGATTTTATTCTCCACCATCCCGCACTGTTATGACTATGTGACGTTCAGGAAATATATTTATGACTGATGATTTATGCTAATACCAACATAGGAAGCCATTACGTGACACTTCTCACACACTGTCTTGTTCACCGGCCCTCACCTAGTTGTTGTGGTTTCTGATGTTGTTGTTGCGGGACGGCAGAGACCACCTACCACACGCTGGAGGAGGCCGGCGTGGTGGAGTACTGCACCACTATAGTGGGCGAGCCCGTCCCCACCGTGGTGACGGCGGTGGAGAACCCGGTGGAGATGCTGTCCCCCTCCTCCCCCCCGCCCCCGCAGGGACAGGCCAAGCCCCAGGAGCTGAAGAGCCGCATCGCCCTCAACTCGGCCCGCCTGCTGCAGGAGCAGAGGGTCACCAACGTCCACATCCGGCAGATCGCCCAGCACATGGAGGGCCAGAACGAGCTGCTGCAGATGATGCGGCGCTCCCAGGAGGCGCAGGCCTACGCCCAGGAGCGGCAGGCCCAGGCCCTGGAGGGCACCCAGGCAGCCCTGCTGGCCCTGGTGCAGATGCTGCGGCCCGCGCTCAAGGACCTGCGGAAGTTCCTGCAGCAGAGTGGGACTGAGGCGGCACACTCCAGTGGCGCAGCAACCACCGGCACAACAACAACAACGACGACGACAACAACAGCTGCTGCTGCTGCTGCTGCCGAGGGCTCAGAAGCTGAAGAGCAGCCAAGGCCCAAAAGCCCTGTCCCACCAGAGCCAACAGAAGAGACACAGTAGAGTGTGTGTGTGTGTGTGTGTGTGTGTGTGTGTGTGTGTGTGTGTGTGTGTGTGTGTGTGTGTGTGTGTGTGTGTGTGTGTGTGTGTGTGTGTGTGTGTGCGTGCGCGTGTGCGTGTGCGTGTGTTAGTAGGTATAGAGAGACTGGGTGGGGGTTCGAGGTTACTGCCTTCCCTTGGAACACCTAAAAATCTGAGATATGTCCGTCAGCGCATACACCTTATTTTTTACTCTTGTTTTGTATAAAACCCACAAAAAAACGTTTATATTGTAGCATTGGATTTATATCAAAAGCAGAACAGTAACGGTCAAGTTTAACAAAACTTTCTTTGATGCATAGAGGGCCATGTGTCAAGAGCGAATCATTCATTTAAATAAGATAACTCTGAAGTTGTGTTGTAAAATTATCCTTTAATTGCCCTTCCCAGATGTGAACGATTGTGTAAATCATTACTCTGAAAACAGTTAAAGTAACAGGGACATTTCAATTAAGAAATTGAAGACATAATATTATTATGATTCATTTCATGTCAGTGTTATTGAAGAAAGTGAAGCTGTAAGTGACAAGCAGAGTCGCAACTCCAATTTTAAAAAGTTCATATTCAATTTATCATAGTTCCCACTGGTCTGTCGGATCTCATCAAAGGAACTTCCTTTACCCGTCAACCTGCTTCTACAAACCATGTGCCTGTATCTATAATTGCAAAATATTTTTTGCTTGATTTAGAAACAGATGTGATGTTGTTGATAAAGACTGATACAATAACTTACAGAGAAATTACTTGGCAAGCAGGATCTATTCAAAATGAGACATTAGTTTCTAATAGAGACATTTGTTTTTTACGTAAAGTATAGCATTGTGGATTATTGAATTGTTAAAATGATCCATAAAAATGGAATTAATGAGTCGAGGGAATTTTAGAGTGATCACACTGAATGTATAAATGTATCTGTAATATTTTATTTATAATCGTTGAGGTTGCTTCTCAATGATTTGTCATTTTTAAAGTAAGTAGATTTATGTACTGAGGATTTGGATGTGCCTTTTCTTAAATAGGGCAGGCTTACTCAAAATGCTAAATTAGTTTTGTATATGAGAAATAGTGTGCTCATTAAATTCCATGATGGGCTATAATAACCATAACCTGACCATAGAATATTATTTGAATAAAACATTTTTTAACAAATGTATAAAATAAAAGATAAATTGTTTCTTTCATCTTTTCGTCGTAGTAGTAATTCTTGAAGTGGAAATCCAGGCAGCTTGACCGGTTGGATCAGATGGTAGAACGTATGGTTTATTCCAGGATGTGATTCAGCAAGGTACTTAGGTTTAATAATCTAAAGTGTAGGTGGGAGAGGAGCAGTCTCCAGACGTGAGCCTTGGTTGTCGACCCCCTCTTCTCACCGAACCAAAGGTTCGGGCGAGTATTAAACATTAAGGAAAAGTGAAAAACAAAATAACAGAAGGAGTCCCTCCCTTGATAAGGTATATGGCCCTGGCTATGTCCCAGACGGCCTGGTTGGTTCGTCCTTGTAGGGGCATAAACAAATGGAGGATTGTTGGAAATAACACGTTGTATCAGTTGGAGAGCCACTGGCCTGTCCCCGCACTAAGAATTGTGAAACAGAGAGACACTAAAGACCACCATTCTACATTCCTCTCTCTTAAACATAGTTAAAAAAAAATCACCATTAAAAGATAATTTAGTGTGGTAAACAAATAACTAAATCAACAAAATAAAGGTTATTCCGTTTTCAAAGTATAAATTGTCTGTATACATCATTATATAAGATAATTAGGGCAAGCTGACATAATAATACTGTTAAAATTATTTATTTCAATTATTGACATTTTTTTAGAGCAAATATCTGTAAATTGTCATGTGAATAAGATGGCTATAAAACATAATTATAACATAAGAATGTATTAAATCTTGAACAGTCAGCCAATGGGGAAGATTATCATAAAACTTTTTCTCTATTAAAATGGGAAAAATAAGTCCCTTTCCACAAAAATACTATAATCAGCATACAAAGGCTGCCACATAATGCTAATATTCAACGTTATGTTTAGTCTTTATATTGTGATGTTACGTCCTAATTGTTTATAACAAAGAGGAGAGCATTTTGGAAGAGAGTACGACTCTGATGTCGAGTATGTTTCTTTGAGCCAATCAATGCCTTGTGTTTTTTTCTAACTAAAATAAGATATTGTGTAGTGGAATAAGTCTTGGACTCTTAAATCATTTTTAAGTCAACCTGTTGGGGGCAGTGTAGTGGCGTTTGTAAATGATAAGGAAGGTATAGAAGAAGAAATAACAACATCCGTAATAATATTAGCTTTATCAAATGGTAAGACATTTAAGTCATGAAATCACCTTTTTCTCAATGAAAATATAACTGTTCGGACTTGATAAACCAAAAATGTATATTTATCGTCCGGTGGATGTGTGAATTCATAATGAGTCGTTATGTGGTTGACTCATCACCGTAATAGTGCAACGTGTCTGGCTAAGCAGGTTAAGCCTCTAGGAAACGTTAGTTATAGTGGTTTACTTGTTGCATGTCAACCATGTATATTTTTTCGTTTTCCCCTAACTCATTCGCAGTCCAACTAATTTTGGTTTTGTTGTGTCTTTAGGCTACAGTGACGGACCAAGCAGTCGGTGCGAGCCTAGTTGGCTTCAGCCTGCTGTTGTTTACATATTACTCTATTTGGGTAATTGTACTGGTAGGTCGCATTTCTTTTTCTAAAATCGTAACTTTACTCTCAACTTAGATTATACAAGCTCCGTGAATCGATAACTATCTAAGTAAGTAATTTAGTAAGTCACAGTTACTAATAATCTGCCCTATAGGATGTTTTAGGTTAACATTTAAGAAAACTGCCCAAAAATATTACACGAAAGGACAGCCGAGCAAAGGTCGTTAAAAAAAGAAATAGGAAAGAAGAAACTCATGTCTGAAAGATAGGAAGAGAAACAATTCAGACCAAGAATTGCCCACTAGAAACATATGTAATATATCTATCTAACTTGAAGAGGTATTCATTTTCCCCACTAGATCAGTGAGATCCTTTAGGAAGAGAGGATTGAAAGAGTGCTGAATTTATGGACATGTAGTGCTGGTTGAATGCAGCAGGCTCCTGCTGAGGGCAGCAGGAGAAACACTATTGCTATTAGTGGCAAACCATGCTTTAAGAGTAGACTAGGTTAGAAAGACTATTGCCAAAGTAGATAAGAAATATTTTAGTTGCAGAATGTGAGCAGTCGGCACCGAGCAGCTGTGACTTTTCATATTGCAAATTAACTTGGTCTCTCACGCCATGGCTAACTTCATCCATGGCCAATCCCATCTCTTCATCTTGGTCCCTCCCTCTCACCTTTGTTTCCTTTGTTAGTACACACGATGTGAGCGTTTATCTCTAATAAACTTGCACTACACCCATTGTCTCATTGAATGTATGCTTGGTAAATTGCTGCCTGTATCTTCCCATGATCATTGGATTTGATATTGAATGGCCATATTAAATAAAAGTTGCTGTTGCAAGAACAAAACCTCTCTTTTGAAGGACCAGAACTAATGTTACAAAAATCATGTTACCTGACTTTCCTATGATTTTAGTTACAAAGATTAAATCATACATGCATTAATTTGGTTTACCCATAAAATGCCATCAGCCCAATTAGTGGACAACAGGACCAATATCTTGGGGACTTTTTTTAACCTTTTGATGGCAGCCAACTTACACACAGCACAGCACATTGATGAGTCACGACAAAGTACTTAAATAAACATGATATTCTAACAATACCACTTTGGTTCCAGCCCTTTGTAGAAGCTGATCATGTGCTACACCAGTACTTCCTGCCCCGGGAGTACACAGTCATTCTACCTGGCGTTGCAGCTCTAGTAGTTCTGCTCTGTATAGGTCAGTGTATTAATTCACATTTTACATTTTACTTCAAACTTACTTTACATTGTAATTTCTGGATTGGTTGACTTTGATTTAAGATTTAAATCAATCCAACCATGTCAATTGCAAACCTTACATTATTTCCCAAATATACGCCCTCAAGAGTAAAGATTGTAAAATATTTTTTGGGTTTGATCATTAGAATGGCATTGACCTTCTTTTTAACTTCTTGCCACGTTTTGTCAAAAGGGGCCTTTGTCGGGGTTGTCATGCTGAAGAATCGGAAGCCGAAGAAAGTGGACTAGAGGTGGAACCGCAGAACCTGGGCGGAACATTGGAATAGTTGCCTCGTGTACCGCAGTGCTCTGACAGAACCTCGTCTGCTATAGCCACGTTCATTCCAGTTGTCATTCAGGAACACCCCCGCAATGTCTGCGCTTTACATGGACATGTTTCATGTGTGTTGGACTCTACGCTCAAACACATGTTGAATATGAATTTGGGGTGCCATGGGTTTTGGGATCCTTTGATTCAACACCTGGGATTCTGTGATGCATTAGGAGGTTGTCTTGAACTGATGATAGGTTAGTTGCGATGATATATTTATGGAAGATGTATAGTAAACAGTATCTGACTGTGAGCTAGACCTCAGTCATTTCCAATTGCAAGCTACAATAACCAGATGTCAGGCAAATTCACAACAGGTTAGCACGTTTGAAAAGGCAGGGGTAAAGTGATTTATATAAAATTGTTTGTTTCGTTTTCCATACCGTAAGTTGACTCATTTTAACCTTTAAATGTAAAATAAAATATTGATATTTTTCCTTGACAATGACCATTGTTTTTTCCTACCAATGTACAATCATGTGTTTCCAAACCACTGGAAACATGAGGGTCAAGTTAGTGTACAGGGTACTGATGTGTTGATTGTTGTGATAAAATGAGGACTGGCTACTGCACAAACAAATAGAGGTCATTACTTAACTAAAGTAGACTAATGTGTTCACTTGGGTCGGATGAAATATCTTGGTTTTGAGGTTCAGAAGAGGAAGTTCCATTATGCCTATTCGGTTTTGTAACCACATACGCTATAATCCTAATGCTGTCCCATAATCCTCCAAATGGCATGCATAGTTTTTATATTTCTTAACCACGACACGCGTACACGGGCGCCCTCTAGTGGCTATAATATAATCTGGACTATTGCCCTGTGTCGTGCAGTCAGTGCTAGGCTCCGCGCCCATCGTTGTTGGTGCCAGTTGCACCGTCACTCCGAGGGGACCGTTTGACACCGCGACCTAGTTAGGGGGGCATGCGCTGTTTTCAATAGAGGGATAGCGGACTGCAACTGGCCAGATGGAGGTAAGGCTGTATTCCATTATTATCGCATATCAATAGAACCACACATTTAGATTATACGATTCAATGAAGCCATAATGATGGGACAAGTTGTGTTTTGTAGTAGTTATATACGCTATTGTTGCCTTACATTTCTTGCTGTTTTCATCAACGGGCAACACCGCTTACTCGGTTAAACCTGACATTCATGTCAGGGAACTGGTCCTATTTTTATTTGATGAAATCCCGAAATTGAAGTGGTTAAAGAAGCGGAAAAGTATGTAGTTATTGTAGTGGGCCTATTGATTGATTATTATGAACCATTTTCTATTTTTATTTTAAAACTTTATATTGATTTGTAAGTAAAAATTCATTTTGGTTCGATCAGATATCTTTGGTGAACGCAAGCAGCATCACTTCACAGTAGAGGGAGTGGTAGCACACACACACACACACACACACACACACACACACACACACACACACACACACACACACACACACACACACACACACACACACACACACACACACACACACACACACACACACACACACCCAAGGAACAGTATATTTTACATTAAACTCACCTATCCATGCAAATCCATGCAAAAGAGAAACCTGATCATCACGTTATGAATAGTGAGCAGCAGATTAAACATGTTTCATTCTCCAAACCATTCTTTTTTCACCTTTCATGTGGCAAAGCAAGCCACACCATTGTTTATGTGTCTCATTAGTGTGGTTGCAAAGCCGACCGCACTGTTATCATGTTTATATTGTTACCATATCATCATTGTTTCCTATTTCCTATTGGCCTACTAGTTTTCAGTAATTTTTTAGGTAGAAAAACCAAACCAATACCAGGCTACTTTTTTTTTATTGTGGTACACCGCTTCGATCTATTACTTGGTGGGCCCATCAATGATGTCCCCCTTAAGTAATGTGGAAGGTTTCGCGTTCATAAACAAATGACGCCACAGTGTAAAAGGCCGCTGTTGCATGTGTCAATCCCTATTTGACTTCCAACTTTTTATAATGGAAGTCAATAGGGGAAAAAACCTGACCGTTCCGAAGGTGAAAAAGTTGTAAAAGTTGGTACACGTATAGAAACCGCGCATCAGCAGGTCTCTTTGGTACCATTTTGCCGACAGGGGGCGCTATAACCAGCAATCGAACAAAATCAATTACCCCCCTTTTTCGATCAATCAGCAGTCCGCGTCACAGTGGCACAGGTACTGATTTCTCGTGCGCGTTCATTAGCCTTGCTAGCATTAGCATTTTGGCATGCTCATGGAATCTTGCGCACGAGTTGGCACATGCAACCAAACGCATTTTCTTCAGAAATGCACACGAGGCGATGTCTAATTGAATTGGATAATGTTTGATCTAAGACATACCTCTCCCTTTTGAATTCCAACTAAGGGTGATGGTAGACTGTGGACAGCCTTCTATAGGTATTTACATCTATACCTCTTATCCAATTGTATTGTTTATTAACCCTAACCCTATCACACGCATTTATATATAATGACAAGTTGATTAACACACAAATCCTGATTAACCACCCGGTCTATTTACCTAAAAACTATCGACCAGTTGGTCATGAAGATGCACTCTGTAGGCCTAAGCACTAGATGAAGGCTATAATAAATTATGTATAACGTGGACATCACATATCCAAACCACTTATTATTGCGGGATCTTGATCGTGTCTATATTGTAAAACTCCCTACTTTTTCTCCCTATTCTCCTAGTCTGCATAGGTTAAGGCTAGATTCTAATTAAAGGCTGATTATCTGCTTCCGGTAGAAGCTAAATGCTAATGGTGTTAAAAACTTTTTTTTCACGTCATGCTATCTACACAAACGATATGTCATATATGAGAGCTGAGACTCTAGATTCTAACAATATCAGCCTAGTAAGCTACAATAATATTACTCTCTTGACCCAAGTCCTATCCATCTTTGATAAACTACCGGTATATAAAAAATTGCTGTCGTGCCCCCTGCATGCGAATGCAAGTAATACTACCAGGCCCATCAATTTATTACTATTATGCCCTTATTTCACAACAATATGACATTTCTATTGCTCTCCTTATAAACCTCCCTATTAAATTGGTTTAGACTATCACTTAATTTTAGATAATCTATATTTTTGAATCTATTAAACTCATTAGGCTAAAATATTTAATCCGAAATTAATAGCACATCAATGGTGATACCTTGAAGTAAATCACACTTATATTCACAGTTCATTCAAACTCTCAACTTTGTTCAATCTTTATCACGTTAGTTGAGCTATGTGTTTAATTCTTACTCTTTAATTTGCTTCCCACTATTTTACAGTATTAAAATGGTTTGTATGTTAATTGTTTACTCCATTAACTCTTTAAAATTGTAAACGTTTGTTCAAATCTTTTCACTTGGCTTATGCTATTGACCATTTCTTTACGTCCTAAACTGTGTAGCTTTATCAAACATCTTTTTAACCTCAGTTAACACAACAGCACTCTTGCACATTTTCTGCAGGAAATGCATTTTGTTGTTCCTTCCTTTTGAGACATCTGGAAGATGGCTGTGTGTTTGTGTGTGTGGGGGGGTGTGTGGGCGTGTGTGTGAGTGAGTCTGGACCAGGTGTTCATTCACACCTAACATAAACTCCAGTCCTTTCATGCTTTTTTGGTATATCAGGGGGACATTTCAATGATACCCCCTCAACCTCCTCAACAAATCCCTTTATGTCTATATAGGCAACAACCTAGATGTTTGATTCGGTTTTCTTTGGGTTCCCAGACGGAGATGTACGGGTCGCTGAAGGGGCTGTCCGGGGGTCCCCGTCAGCCCTCAGCCACGGTGAAGACGAGGCGGAGGAAGCGGTGGGGGGGTCTGAGGCAGAAGTGGAAGATGCTTGGCCTGTTTCCCATCGACCCCGAGCACGAGTTCCACGGCCTCACCTGCATGATGAAGGACGGTCTGGCCGCCGCCATCCAGAGCACCATCGACACCCCGCCTGCGGTGAGTCGCCACGCGTGTTCACCCTCAAAGCCGCTGGAGGTATAGAAATCGAGGGCTAGCGAGATGGAGAGAGAGAGAGAGTATATTTTGAGGCTAAGTAACCCTCAAAATATGTCCCCTCTCTCCCTGCTCCCTTCTCTCCATACAATTCTCCACCATGGAGAAGTGTTGCATTCATGCACCTGTGATTGACAGCCGCGATGGATTCCCTGAACCAATCAGGGTTGATATGCACTGATTGGTCAGAAATCAGCCGGGGGTGGTCTACAGCTGAATTAGCTCCAACAGAGGCCAGTCAACTGGAAACTGATATTTCTCACAGAGCCTTTCATTCATTCTAGCTGATGGATGGCTTTGGCATATCTGACAATTGACACCTTTAGCGACATACTGCTTTTAGTTTTTTAATAATATATATTTATTATTTTTCTTACATGTTTACATCACAGTTGTCAATATAAAGGTAACTCACCCCACACAAAAATCAACATTGAATATATAATTTAATTTAAACTACTACACATTGCAATCATAGCAATACCCTTTCGATGGAAGATGTAGATAAAATAGGCTTTTATTCATTAGCCTTCGTAGGGCTCTTTTATTGTAGAGCCCTACGAAGTAAAAACGAAATTGAGAAAGGCATCCTTAAACGCAGAACGTGAATAACTGCGAGCCCTGCCATTGGTGTGGTGGTGAATGAGTAGTCACAAGGTAATTGTACACACCGCCATGTGGGAATGCTAATCCCCACAGCCTGCTGCCTCAGCAGGTCAATGCATCACTGTGCGCCTGTGTTATCGTCCTGCTAAAAGCACACACACACACACACACACACACACACACACACACACACACACACACACACACACACACACACACACACACACACACACACACACACACACACACACACACACACACACACACACACACACATTCAACTTTAAACTAACTACTAAAGAAAGCATGTTTTGTTCCCTTGCTAGGAGGGGCTGTAACAACTGAAGGCTTGCTTATTCACATTTTCTGTATTTCAGGATATTAGAAGCGATGAAGACTTCAAAATGAAAGACACTCAAATCCATAAGGTAGGTCGCGGTGCTTTTTATATAAATAAAATTCTGAACTGCTAAATCCCTTTTTCTGCTCTATACCCGTCGGTCAACCCAATATATCGCCTTCCTTCCCGTTTAGGGTTTTACTCTCCAAACGTACGCGGGCCACGTGTTTGCCAGCTTCCGGAGCGCGCTGGGAATGTCGGAGAGGGAATACCAGTTGTCTCTGTGCTCCGCCAGCAGCTACCTCCAGTTCATCAGTAACTCCAAGAGCAAAGCAGACTTCTTCCTCACGTGGGTCACCACGGATGATGTGACACACACACACACACACACACACACACACACACACACACACACACACACACACACACACACACACACACACACACACACACACACACACACACACACACACACACACACACACACACACACGTGTCTGCACGCACACACACAGACAGACGCACCCAAACAGTCATGCTGATGATTTCACAGAGGAAGTAAGGCAAGCATAGGAGCTGGCCAGTCAAGTCAAATTCAGCCAAGCATTAGAAGCTATACCATGCTTTTGACAGCGACACACACAGACAGACACATGGCCACGCCAATGATGTCACAGAGGAAGTAAGTCAAGTATAGGACCTGGCCATTCATAGTCAAACTAAGTCGAGTCACATGAGCTTCACCATGCTTTTGACACAGACAGTTATGTTAAATGAACATGTAATTATTAAGATGCAAATGTTATTGACTGGGATGATTCTGGTGATTTGTCTTTACTTTTTAGAAATGATAAACGATTTTTTTTGAAGACCCAAAACAAGAGGGAGATACGGTTTCTTCTGGACAACCTGAAGATCTACATGGAGCACCTGAGAAAATATCCCCACTCACTGCTGGTCAAGTTCCTCGGTAGAACATCCATCCATCCATCCATCCATCCATCCATCCATCCATCCATCCATCCATCCATCCATCCATCCATCCATCCATCCATCCATCCATCCATCCATCCATCCATCCATCCATCCATCCATCCATCCATCCATCCATCCATCCATCCATCCATCCATCCATCCATCCATCCATCCATCCATCCATCCATCCATCCATCCATCCATCCATCCATCCATCCATCCATCCATCCATCTCCATCCATCCATCCATCCATCCATCCATCCACTCCATCCTCCATCCCATCCATCTCCCATCCATCCTCATCCCATCCATCCATCCATCCATCCATCCATCCATCCATCCATCCATCCATCCACATCCTCCATCCATCCATCCATCCATCCATCCAATCCATCCATCCATCCATCCATCCAATCCATTCCATGCCATCACATGCCATCCATCCATCCATCCATCCATCCATCCATCCATCCATCCATCCATCCATCCATCCATCCATCCATCCATCCATCCCATCCATCCATCCATCCATCCATCCATCCATCCATCCATCCATCCATCCATCCATCCATCCATCCATCCATCCATCCATCCATCCATCCATCCATCCATCCATCCATCCCATCCATCCATCCATCCATCCATCCATCCATCCATCCATCCCCATCCATCCATCCATCCATCCATCCATCCATCCATCCATCCATCCATCCATCCATCCATCCATCCATCCATCCATCCATCCATCCATCCATCCATCCATCCATCCATCCATCCATCCATCCATCCATCCATCCATCCATCCATCCATCCATCCATCCATCCATCCATCCATCCATCCATCCATCCATCCATCCATCCATCCATCCATCCATCCATCCATCCATGATGTGAAATGTTTGTTATCACACCTTTATGTGAATAAGACACTGAATAATAATTCTTTCTCTTGAAGGCGTCCACAAGATCAAAATTCCACACCAAAAAGAGGTAATTCACACTTTTATGAACCGTAGCAGTTTTGATCAAGAGATGTTTTCCAGTTTCAGTAAAAATGCATTCTTCTGTTTTCCTTCCTAGAAATACTTTATTGTCATGCAAAGTGTTTTCTATCCAGACGACCGAATCATTGCAAGGTGAGACTTTGTTACGTATCACATATTCGCACGATGATAGACAATAGTCACTGCTGGTTCTGTAATACATAAAGTATTGAACACACAACAGCAAGGAGCGGGGCGGAAAGACAATGTTCTATAAACATTAGACTCTTGACAAGGTACCCTAACTACCAAGATTTTTTCAATCAACAAAAAGCCTGTTCATATACATGCGTTATGCTTAGGTGTCCTGCTCTTTCTTTAGAGGAATCCTCAAGTAACCTTTATTTTAACTCGACTACACAACTCACCAAAGTGAAATCAGCACTGCATTCTATTGAATTTGTCTGAACGTCAACGTACAGCAGAAGAGACTAATATCTGGAGGGTGGAAGCATTTGACAGTGCCATCTGGTGGTAATCGATAACCGACCTTCTATCCTCAAGGGTGCAATTCATTATTGATACCTGAAACATTTCAAAAATATCTAAGAAATTATGCAATGTGATATTTGTTTCCTTTGTTTATGTTTTTTTGCGTTAAATCTTGTAACGTGAGAGAGCGCAGAAAATGGGGCAAGAGGAAGACTTTGAAAATACTCCATACCAAAAAAAGCATTTAGAAACATTGCAAAGTGTTTACGCAACTGTGATCAACAGCCAAGATGGAATTCCCCCAAACCAATCAGGGAAGGGATGCCCTGATTGGCCGGATGTGGTCTTTAAAATGTAAACGGTGTGCTAAAGAGGCAGGTGCAGTCAACTCATTATTCTCAGCGTTTCACCTGCTAATAGCTGACCGATGGCTTTGGCACTTCTAACAAATGACCCTCGATTCCGAGCTGTTAAAACCTTACGTGCAGCCACTTCTGATGGAGTGTGTTGTGCTGGTGTCAGGTACGACATCAAGGGCTGTGAGGTGAGTCGCTGGACGGACCCGTCTCCTGAGGACCACCAGGTCATCGCGGTCCTCAAAGACCTCAACTTCCGGGACCAGTACATCGAACTGGGTAAGGAAATGAGACGCTGGTTCCCTGCCCTAGTCTTGGTTGTTAAAGCATTCATATGAATGAATAGTCAAGTGTTTTTTATGTGTCAAAGGCCCACTTTAACCAAAGGGTCATTCTGGACAATGACATTCTTGTGACAGGACTGCGGTTAGCAAGACGGAGCGAGCTATGCAGTCATATGATATAATAGTCATGCACATTATTAATGATGCTGAGGAGTGCTTAGAGATGGCACTGGGATGGCGGGACTTGAACCCAGTGCCTTCTTATGAGGAGCAGATTTTCAAGCATCTTGCTCAAGGGCACACAGGCCGGGTGAGCGGCTCGAACACAAGAACTTCTCCCCTAATGTGTGTTTGTGTGCGTTTCTGACGTGTTCGCAGACCAGCAACGGGCCTGGCTCCTGTGCCAGATGGAGATCGACACCCACTTCCTGCGGCAGCTCAACGTGCTGGACTACAGCCTCCTGCTGGCCCACCAGCCGCTGCACCAAGACGAGAGGCCCCGCGGCTCCTTCGGCTCCCTCATCATCAGGGCCAAGAGGTACGCCCGTCCACGCCTGGGCTCCCCACCGACTGGGGGCCAGGTGCTGATGCCCTAAGATACTTAAATCTCATTCTAAAGGCCAGTGATCGCATAGGCTGTCTTATTGCAACCCCAATTGAGTCTTGTACTAATTGTTATAGTTATCGTTTTTTTGTGGGCAATCGGTAAGCCTTGCTAAAGCAAGCAAACATTATCTTTCTATCTGGCATAAAGAAATGTCTGTTGCAAGTACATTTTGGTGGCATGACGCCGGTTGATTCTAACATTGAGTTCGCGAGGACAAAAATATTAGTGGATGCTAAATATTAGCATCCACGGGCCGAGTAGAGAGAGTAGAGAGTAGAAGACAGTAGAGAGACCGGTGTGTGCAGTATCTCTCTAATGTGCCACAAGTCATTGGCGCTCACCTTCCAGTCTCCTATGTACTCGCACAAGAGGAAGCGTCGCTGGAGTCCCATCAGTCTTCTTAGACCTGCATACTTGTCACTTGTCATCACTCTTGAATCCTTCCGTCTGGTGATGCACTGTGCTGCTGGAACCCATTCAGCGATCATCACGTCTCCTCTCGTCCCCGTAGGTCCGTGACGCCGGGCTCCAGCCCCTTGCACCCCGGCCCAGCCCCGACGGTCCCCGGGGCCGTCCCGGAGGACGCCCCCCACCACTCCCCGCCCTCCTCCTCCTCCTCCGAGACGGACGGCTACCACGTCAGGAAGTGGGCGGCGGGACGCGGCCTCCAACGCTCCCGGGCCAGCGACTCTGGGGAGGGGGGCCGGGGTGGGGGGGACTCGACGGCGATGGACGAGTTCCTGGCGCACAACCGCCGGCTGCTGCCCAACTTCAAGAACCCGTTGCACGTGATCGACGGGCCCGAGCAGCGCTACTTCGTGGGCATCATCGACATCTTCACGGTGTATGGCCTGCGCAAGCGGCTGGAGCACTGGTGGAAGCGGCTGCGCTACCCCGGACGCAGCTTCTCCACCGTCAGCCCGCCGGCGTACCGCGCCCGCCTGTGTGACTGGGTCAAGGACCACAGCAGGTAGAAGGGCATGGATGTGGACCTCCACCTAGGGAACCCGGATGATAACCAATTAAAGGGGGCATATTATATCGCCAGGTGTGAGTGGGATTGGCCATTCCAAGACGGTTTTCTGAAAATCAGCCTTTTCGGACATCACAAGCGGGCGTGTCCACCTAGATGTATGATGCGATAGATCCACCCCCCCCCACTACCTAGTCCACTGGGTAGGCTGGTAGACTGATCTATCCAGCGCACAACGAGGTGGACACGCCCACTTGTGATGTCAGAAGAGGCAGAATTTCAAAACGACTTGGAATGGCTGATCACACTCACACCTGGGGGGTATAATGTCACCTTTAACAGTATGACGGTGTACACACACTTGATAGTCGCAGAAAACCACAAGAGATTGTGTGACCGCATCAGGCGGAGCTCATATTTGGTCGTCGGGTGTATTGTGCCTTTCTTCTCCCTCGCCTTAGCCAAGCTTTTACTGCAATCTGATCGCAAACACGGTGCAAATGTACATACATGGAGCAACAGACGAGAAGGAGTAACCGTTTGACGCATGTTAAAAGTGCTAGTTGGTAACGGATAATGTCAGCTTGTTTACTTGTGAGCTTGTTCCCAAAATGAGCTCAGGCTAAAGAGCTGTGCAGCCGAGGCCTAAAGGGTGTTGGCTTTTTGGTTTCGCGTTAAACCTTTTTGCAACTGAAGGTTCATTTCGCCACCTTTTGGTTGTGACTCGATAGCCAATCAAAGGCATTGGATCTTAAAAACATGTCTGTTCTGAAAACGTTGCTGATACATTGTTTACATGAGGGGACTGCACACCGGCACCTCATATCAAGGGTTACTCTTAAGTGTTACATGCAAAGACGTTTGACTCGTGTATATGAAGACTTCAGAATTTGTATAGGCCTATACATTTTCTAATCAGGTGTCAAAATGTTTTGCCTTTTATTTCCAGACAAATGCATCTTTTACTAGTACCAAAAAAAAAAAAAAAAAAAGCCAGATTAAAAGGACTATGCTTACTGAATGACCTACATCTGTGTTGGCCAGTTGTTTACTTTGATTCGGTGCAATGTCATCCACACACTTTTAAGGAAAAAGTAATCCTCTTCCTGACCATTTTATGATCACTATATCATTTCCTTTATGAACATCAAATGGTGATGTTTAATTTGTCTGCGAAATAGAAGATGAATCAAGGAAATGGGGATTATGGACCCCTAGTCATGGTCCATGATTCTGTATGCAGATGATCAAAGCTTTGGTTACTGACTGGGACCTGGTGCAGGGGTAACCAATGGAGCTGTTATGCAATGTAGGGCCATCTATATAGATATACTGTATATAGATGTATAGATAGCTGGGTGTTTTCCCTAATCTCTAGTGGTCAAAGTAAGCCTACATGTAATGTTCTGGAAACTCTTAAGTTAAATGGTGAACATCTCATTTGGACAATGCGAACAAAGCCAAGAGATCCTGTTGACTGGAGCGGACAGTGGCGTCATTTCAACCAAAAGCCAAGGTGTGGCCACGGGCATCCACAGACAAACATCCGTAGCACACCATTTCCATTTTAACATCAACCACTCTCAAAACCTCTTATGGTGCCACATCATTACCACCAAAACATCTCACGATGCTTTCAGATGTACCAGCCCTATTGCCACCCTGAATGGGAGCCAAAAATATCCGTTGTCAGCAGATTATTTAACTATGTGGTTTTTGCCTTCATGCATTCAGTTGAAGAAAATTCAGACCAGAACTCGCTGTGCAATATCACACATGCATTTTTTATTGCACATCAAACCAGAGAGAATATGCAGTGCCTTCCAGTAAAACCACCATTTGGAGATATTTGATTCTTTCTAAACTCAAAACATTTTCTGATCAAGTTCAAATACCTGCTGTGAAACACATTTAAAAAGGCAACAGACATAATGCGCACATCGAGTCAACTTAGGCTTGAAGGACATCACAAGGAAGAGCAGGCAGACAGTTCACGCACACAAACACACAGGACAACAGATAATGACTTAGGATAAAATAAATAAAAACGGCTATTCCTTTTCACGATTGTAATAAGGAATCTCCGCATACAAGAGACTTTAAGAACAGTAAACTCAATTTTGAATGTTGACCAAAAGGGAACAAAAACTTTGAAGCACAGTTCCAGTATTTCAAAAACATTAACCACCTAAATTAAAAAAAAAAAAAACACTGGACATATCCTGGTAACTTGGGCAACAACCTCAAAGTTCAAGGTATTGTGCAAAAACAAAACACATGTTTCCCATCTCCTGCTCTCCTTTTCTCACACACTTGCCTCTCGCATGATAACCTCATGAAATACATATCGAACATAAATAAGACATTAAACTTAAACTTTAAAGTAGTGCACTACAATGTCTGAAGCGCTTGCGTTCAAATGACACACTTATTATCGTGCGCTGTTAGCCTTCTGAAAACGTTAACCGCACAGCGAAACCAAATGGAACGCCAAGTCTACAATGCGGTGATAGCGAACCTTCAGATGCCAAACCAGGTTAAGATAACCAATACCGCTCATCTCTCACTCGTCTTTATGCTAAAAGCAGCAGCCGGAGCCCTGGGCATCCTCTTAGAAATCCTCCAGAAGTAAAGACGCATGTTGTGGAGACAGCATGGGAGAGAAACACAAACATGCCACATAGACTACAAGGCAACTTCACGCATTATGCCATTATATATTAGTCAAATTTATATTGCCGCTATTTTCAATGTATCATTTATTTATAGGTCGTATTTGTTTGCCAGCCTTATCTTTGCCATTCAGTTAATGTCTACACTAAATCAGATTAGACATAATAACATCTTAATAATATCCTTCCAATATGTTATAAATAATAATATATTAACTATTGTAACTTTTGTTTATGATCAAATGTTAACAGATTTATATTTTAAAGTAACAATATAGCCAATAGATTCTTCATTAGTCAAACAGTTCCTCTTGACTGAAGACAGCAATCATCTCTCCCTCCACTCCCTCCTTGTGCAATCACTAAAGGCTTGTGTAGTGTTTTGATCCCATCTGTAACATGTTGACCGCGCTAATTCTGATCCGGACCAATCCTCTATCGTTAAATATGTTTTAAAAGAAAAGCCTTTGGGGTGCTTCAGCCCTTGGTGATGTTCTGATTGGTACTTTGGTCGAACGTCACAGAGACGCAACAAAATAGAACACAAAAGAACTGTTATATCGACAAACATCTGTCTGCCCGGAGTGTATCAGGAAACGCTCGAAGGCTGTTGTAATTGGTTCTAAAAAACAATCCAGCATGTAATTACTGTTATTTCCTGTGATTTTCATTGGATTATATGGAATTTTAGAAAATATGGAAATTATTGTCAAATGAACACAATACCACAGTTTCTAGGCAAATATTTGAGATTTCTATTGTCTATCTAAAAAACATAAATATAACCGATGAAATGTCAAAGGCTGGTTCTTTATGCATTATATGTTCTTTATTCTAAATTCAATATTCTATATGTTATTCTCATCAGGCTTTGATTCCTATTTAACCTGTAGTTTACAACAACCTGCCAACACTATCACCAATCCAATGATCCACTAACACAATCTACACCGACGACAAACGTTCATTTACATTTACCGACCCAAATCTCACCGTGACTTGTTTCTAACGTCACACACACTTTACTAGACATGAGAAGTCTATTTGAACCAATTTAATTAACCTTTCCTTCAACTTTGACTAAACCTTGGTGTGCATGATGCACACTATTTAGCAACAGGTAGATGTTTATACACACGTGTGTATGTGTGTGTGTGTGTGTGTGTGTGTGTGTGTGTGTGTGTGTGTGTGTGTGTGTGTGTGTGTGTGTGGTGTGTGTGTGTGTGTGTGTGTGTGTGATGCGTGTGTGTGTGTGTGTATGCGCACGTGTTTGTGTGTGTGCGTGTATGTCTGCATGTGCATGTGCGTGCACGTGTGCATGTGCGTGAGTGCGTGTCCATTAGCTCAGCAACTCCAGGTAGGTGACCGGAACCTTGCCCTTCTGGTTCCCCTTCTCGCCGACAAGCCAATCAGGATCCATGCCGGGAACCGTGTACACAGTGATCACCTGCGCAAAAATGAAAACGAAAAATAAAACAATGCTAGTAAATGAATAAATGCCAAATCGAGAAAAGATTGCGCACACAGAACATCTTTGACAGTTGAACACCAGCTTCACACTACATTGTGAGAGATATAGCAAGGTGCATACAAGACAGGAGGACGCTTTACTCATCTAAAAGGAACTTCCAGCCACAAAGGTTCAGACTATAACAGCACTAAAGCCGTATTGATGGCTAAAGCGATGTCACCGTTGGTCTAGAAGGCACCATACTGCGCTGTGGCATAGTTGTGGAATTTCAGAAATTGTTGCAGGATTTAGGAAACACTTTGACGCAAGATACCTACGGCCACTGCTTGCACCACCGCTAATAACACATACGACATCTTTTGTTGCAGCTAAAGCAATTTCCTGGGATGTTCTTTAGACAATAGGTGTCGGTACCACTTTAGAATAACTGATTAATGAGCAAGTGAAAAGTATTTATAAAAAAGTATTAACCAATCAGAGCCTTTTGGGCATAAGGCAATGCGATTAATTAGAAATATACTGGAATAAGATGCAACTTTAGCTTAGGTGCTGAAAAATGTTTGTCAACAGCTTATTTACAACATCTTAACAAATCAGATATACACGTTAATCAAATATCTCTAATAATGAACCAATTCATTTCAAACATCTGTAATGTTATAAGTAATACAAAATGTCCCAAGTAATTCACCATTCACAAACTACTTGTGAATGGTGAATTAATGACTTTGTATTGACGAAAAGCCAGTCTACAGTGTTAGCAGAGCATCCGCCTAATGCCTCCATTAGCCCCGTTCCATCTTATTACCCTCGCTTGATGAACCGGTTCCATTGTAAGCAATGATGTGCCATCAATGGGGACGGGGGGACGGGGGGCATCTTTCAGTTCCAGGCGGAAACAGACTTCTCTGCAATCCAAATCAACTTATTTTGGGTATAAATTGAGAGCCCTCTTTTGAGAGCCCTCTTCCCACCAACGCGGCCCCCCAGGGGGGCCGCGTTGGTGGGAAGAGGGCTCCGTGTTAACCGTGCGTGTCAGGGAGGGCGCCGCCGTACCTCGTCGGCCAGGAGGGACAGCTCGCTGGAGTCGTGGGCGTCGTAGTCGTACAGCACCCGGGCCTTCCTGGTGCCCGTGGCCGGCAGGATCATGTCCTCGATGGCCACGCTGTCTGGCCCGGGGGCCGCCGCGGAGGCGGACGCGGCTGAGGAGGAGGGGGCGGCCGTGGCAGACGTCCTGGGGGGGGGTCCGAGAGGGGGGGGGGGGGGGGGTATACATTATATTACGGTACATTTATTGAGCCAACGCTGTTGTTCGAAGTGGGTCACAGTGGAGTTCAGCAATAGAGATGTACCCCCAAAAATGTGCAAGAATGAAAATGAGCAAAGTAGCTCATTTTCGGTTTAATATAGAAACGAGAGATTGACGGATAGATGGAGACATAAATAGATAGAAAGAATTGATGCATCTATTATACTTTTCTTATTTTTATGCCATTACTCCTCAGCTCCACTGTCAAGAGCCATCGGCAATCGGCATCGAGTCAAATAAAAAGTGTACGGCTTTTACGGCTTTTGTCGTCTCGGGGACGTTGCCATACTTCAATCAATAAGACCATTTGGACTATTCGTCTCGAGACGAAGGAAAAATTAAAAAAAAACTAAAACCCTGAGCTTAAATTGAAAGATTGTCCTTGGACTCTTGGTAGACGAGCAATAATGAAAACAGATCCAGGGTAGCAGGTGAACAGTTGAAGAGGAAACAAAGCCTGCGCCGTCTGTGGCCTCAGCATCACATTGATGGCTGGTTTCTCTTTCTAACAACGAGGCCTTGCGCTTTTTCATTTTCCCCATCATCTTTTGTAGAAAAAAAAAACACTTCAAAAGCCCTTTTGGGCGAACTATATTAATGGAAAGGTTGACTCTGGGGAAAGGACACAGAGTAAATGAAGCAGATGGGAGAATTTCTTGAGGGTACGCCAAACATTCAGAGGAATGGAAGGCAGTGGACGGCAGACTGTAACCGCAAGCAGTTGAGATGCATCAATGGACAGATGGACGGGCAGTCACTTAAAACCCACCATCGCTTAAAACACTTCTAGGGCCCTTTGCCTCCTTGGGGGCTTTGAGTGGCTAAAGTGCAAAGAGAACGTTGCCCTGTAAGTGAATCTAAATGTAATCTAAATGTAATCTAAATGTAATCCGTGCATTGTAACTAAGCAGCCGTAGTTCTAATAGTCTGACGTCCGGCCGTCCATCGAGCGGTGAATACTGACCCGTTGAGCTCCTTCTGAAGCTCCAGCATGAACTGATGACACTGGGCGTAGTATTTGGCCTGAGCTTCGGCGAACTCGTGCAGACAACGCAAGTGGTTCAACTGGGAGGAGAGAGAGAGAGAGAGAGAGCGAGCGAGGGAGGAAATGATGGAGATCAACAGACGGTGACAAATAGCATTAAGGAATTCATAAATGCTTTCAAACTTGAAATGAGGAAAAAGAGTTGGGACTTCCCACCGAATAGATTTAACAAGGAATCAAGAATTAAGCAACTTGTCGACATCTCCGCAGTGAAAGGCAACGTGAACATTGTGTGTGACTGCTCAGAAATTATTTGTGGAATTATGATTTCCTGTCTCCATGGAGACCCCAACGGTCTTGACTAATGGATCATTGATCAAACTGAGGCCGCATTGAGTATGAAGAATAAAGCGTTTGTCTTTGTCGCGCCCAGCCAATCGGATTCATTTTGAAAACTCCCCAGCATGGCATTCAGGAGTGTGGGGGCGGGCAGTCTGGTACGTTGGGGGGGGGGGGGGGCCGGAGACGGTGTGGGTCGCTGGGGACTCACGTGTGTGCTGCTGATGCCCTCCAGCAGCAGTCTGGTGACCTCCGCCTGACGGTCAAACTCCGTCTGGGCAACACGGAGCTCATGCTCTGCCTGGAGGGAGGAGGGAGGGGGGAGGAGGAAAGGAGAGGAGAGAGGAAAGGAGAGAGGAGGGAGGAGGAGGAGGAGGAGGAGGAGGAGAGAGGAGAGGAGCAAAAACAGAAGTAAATAAGAAAGAAGGAAAGAAGGAAAGCAGGGAAGAAGGAAAGACCGCAGGAAAGAAGGAAAGACAGCAGGACAGACGGAAGAAAATAAGGAAAAAATTAAAAAGGGAGAAATGGAGGAAGATTACAACCCTCAAGAAGATAATTAATAACGGGGATGTGCGTGTGCGCTGAACCTTTTTGCCAAAACTCCAATGGATGAGACATCCCCTAACCTAGAAGACAGTAGCATACTTACTTTGTCCACCTCCTCACTTAGCAGCTAAGAGATGCAGTGGGGGAAACAGAAAAAGACATAAAGTCAGGATCTAGTCCCACGTTAATCCAGCTCATTCTACGTATGTACTCTAGAGCTAAACACGCTAATCACACGACAAAACGATGAGGTGTCACCATTTCCACACAGGGTTTCTAGGCACACAACATGAATGATGGGTTTAAGGCAGTAGGACAATATCTTAAAATAGCCATGTTAGCTGATCAGCTAACATGCTAAGCATTGTGTCGTAGCGTAGCCCGTGCTAAATTGCCACAGTGATTCACTAACCAATTTCTTTGTTCCGTCATCTTTGTATCAATTAATTCTTCTTCAAATTTATAAAAGTTCAGAACTTTTGATTTGATGGAATATTTCAATCTAAGAAGAAATGTTAAACTGATAATATAAAAAGGAGAATTCTGATGCACATTTGTGATGCACCTGTAGATGGGGGTAGAAAGTAATAGAGTGAAATCTGTGCATCAATGCACAATACAAACCCTACTGAAAGGTTATACACAGGTCAGGTAGCCAGTCAGGACACGGTTTTTTTAAACAGTTGGTGTATCTTTACCAAATTTATATTTATTTGTATTGACATAGTAAATGTTAGTTTAACCCTTACTAAATTACATGACCATAGATTATCTTACTTCTGCCTTTAATGTTAATTAAATTCTCTCTTATATCACACACACACACACACACACACACACACACACACACACACACACACACACACACACACACACACACACACACACACACACACACACACACACACACACACACACACACACACACACACACACACACACACACACACACACACCACAGGAGGGAACAAAACGGGGAGCTAGGAGCTAGGGCGGTTCATTGTTTGCCATCACAAAGGCGGACAACCTTCTCGATCTCCGAAACACTGGAGTCAGCAAAATCCCAACCCTCCTTGCTCTGCAGCTGTGAGCAAGGCATGGGGCCCGCAGGAAGGAAGCAACACGGCAGAGTTACACAAGGGGGCCCGGGGCCCCGCACTGCTCAGTCAACTCAAGAACCTCTCACTTTCTGATCACGAGTGAGAATTAATTTATAACCAGTATACCGCCATCAGGGCTGGTATTGACCTTTTTTTTATTTGACCAACGCTGACAGTTCACATTTCCAGTAAATCACACGTACAGTGAGCCCTATTGACGTGTGATCATTCTCACCAAGTTTTATTTTGGAAGGCACCCTCAGTTCCCTTTTTTGAAAATGGGTGCAGATTTGAAAAAAAAAAAATCTATTTAAATAGTTACTTATAAAAAAGGTGCGTCATCAGTTACAGGAATTTCAAATGATTTTGTTCAAAGTGACAACCAATCCTACTTGTCGGCATTCATTTATTTTATTTGGGGTCAAAATATTCATGCTTGTTGGTACATTCTGATGCTTGAGAGTTGTGTTTGTCAAGCTTAGGGTGTGTGTCTGTGTGTCTCCTTGTTTGTCCGTGTGTGTGTGCGTGTATGTGTGTGTTTTTGTGTCTTACCGCTGATGCGCTGGCAGACAGCACGTAGTTGCGAGGCCTTGTCTCCTGGAAATCTGGAGCAGTCTGAGAACAGGAAAGCACAGGAGTGAGTATACATCATCATCACCAATACGCAACAGTCTAGACACCCCAAATATAGGGGACGACAACTAGATTCAAAATATGGTTTAAAATTATGCCCGAGGGAGATAATTGCCGTGACAAATGATGAACAAGGTGACAGGAGAAAACAATAAAATACATACAAATATAAAAAAGAAAAAAAAGCATGATGGCGCCTTGGAAATTAAAGTATGAAGGAGTATACAAGCATGATTATCGGCTGCACATGTGCACACATTAATCATGCTCCTATAACCTGCTTCTCAGTGGATTGGTTCCACAAGGCAAGATGACACAGTTTGCATGAACATGTCTTCCACTCAATATATATTTAAAAACCTCACCGCAGCTTTGGCCTCGGCCTGCTTGGACTTCTTCACCCTGGCTTTACAGATGTCCAGGTCCAGCCTTCGGTTCTCCAGTAGTCGCTTCTCTTTCTGATGAATACAAGCACATCACAGTCAGGTTGGGTGCCGATTATAACCGCTGAATGTACAGTGTACAAACTGTGGGCCCCCAGTAATCAGAGTTCATCAATCAGAATCCATCAATCACAAAACAAGGAAAATACAGGTGCTATGGGGCCAAAAGGTAAACTCAACCTAGTGACAAAATACAGACAAACATGTTACAGATAAGATAAAAAAATGTTATGTATAGATTGTAGTTTGATTGAAAGTAGTTTTTTGCATAAAAGAATTCTAATAATAAACGTGTATAACAACTGTTCTCTGTTAATTATATATAATATATATATATTGAATGATATTATACCAATAAAAGCATGGGCTGATATAATTCCAGTATAATGAATGTGTTTAATTGCAGTAAAGCCCTCATTTTCAGAACCTCTATAGTACTTAATGTTGGCCCTCTCTTCGTTTCAGTGGGTCGCCGGTGAGGGGGCCGGCCGAGCAGTGCTTACTGATATGGTCTTCCAGTCCCCTTCCAGGAAGTTGCGTAGCGGTGTGAGGAAGTTCATGGAGGAGGTGAGCAGGAACTCCCTCTCTGCCCCCCCCAGTCTCCTCTGGTACTCCCCCACGGTGCTGAGGGTGCTGCCTGCACACAAACACAGTTGAGAGTTGTGGGTCAAAGTTTTCATATGGACAGATTAAGTAGAGTGATTTATTCATCCAAGGTATGAATAAATACCTGACACACCACACACACACACACACACACACACACACACACACACACACACACACACACACACACACACACACACACACACACACACACACACACACACACACACACTGCTGAGAGTTGTGCATCAAAGTTCATTTCCTATAGACTGATTCAGTTTCCGAGTAATTTATAAATCCCGGGGAAAATGTTATTGTCCCAAAATTGCTCTGCTAAAGATAGAACATTTATAAAATAGAGGACGGAAAAAAAAACCTGAAACACCAAAAACAAATAAAGGTGTAAACAAAATATGTAATTTTATGCACATAACAATTGCCATAATATGCAACAACTGTTATGCTATTCTAATGCTGGGATATTGTAGCCTAGAAATCTAGACGCCCCCTAGCGGCAGCAAAAATATTTGCTCCGTAGGTGGGTCTAGAAACGAGCCATAGGAACTTGTTGAGTCTCGAACGCCGATTGTGTTCACCAATCACAGCGCTCCATCTGTTAATTGAGTCGTTGGGCGGGCTTAATGCGATGACGACATACTTGCGACGGTGAAAAACATGACAAGATGGCTTCTTTGGCAAAGGAATCGTTTGAATCGGCGTTGGCATCAACTTTGAAAGAATTAAACTTGTCATTTTCTTTAAAAGTTGAGCAAGAAACGGCGCTGAAGTCATTCATTTCGTTCAGCTCTGACTACGTCATCCTGCTCTTTGCTCTAATTGGTCGTAGCGTTACCCTATTGCGTGCAGAGGCAGTTTGAAAGACAGCCTTCATCCCGCCCCCTGGATTGAGCCGAGGTCTACCGGTCGTTGCCAGACTATACATTTTAATGATATAGTC
Organism: Melanogrammus aeglefinus; assembly: GCA_900291075.1. NCBI lineage: Eukaryota > Metazoa > Chordata > Actinopteri > Gadiformes > Gadidae > Melanogrammus > Melanogrammus aeglefinus. The sequence continues at coordinate 246,896 of OLKM01000329.1, forward strand.
TGGCTTGTCAGGCTAGGGATATTGCACATTAAGGCAAAATAGGAAATGAACGAATGAATATGAAAACTGCACATTGAGTAGGACACAGCTACAGGGGTCGGAACATTTGTTTTTACCTTCCCAAGTGTGTCTAATGTTGAATGATTGGAGCGGTCCCTTGGACCTCAATAGTGTGTGTTGAAAGGTAATCAGGGCTCCTGATGAGACAGAGCCTGAGACACGGGCTGCACTGACCGTAGGGGGTCTCGGGACCAAAGTCCCGGGAGGCCTCCAGCATGTACTGGCCCAGGAGCTCCCCATTGGTGACCCGGGACGGGACCTTCTTGTCCAGCTTCTCATAGAAGAACTCCTCGATGCGAGCGCCTGTGGACCCCAAGGGGGAAGAGATAGAGCCAAGCACAACGTCAATACATACACAGAACGCCATCGTGGGTGTAAACCAATGGAAGGGGATATTTCATGAAGACAAATTGGATACGATATAATCCACTCGAAAATATTAAGCAGAGAGATGCGTGTACATCTGACGACTTGGATGGTTGATAATCAATAGTATGGAACACATTTTGATTGAAAAATAATAAAGATGTTGCATAGCTTATACAATATCACATGGATTTTCTTTTTCTGGGTGGCAGGAGATTTTATCAAGAGGATCAGTTAAAAGAAAAAACAAAAAGATGAAAAGTCACAGCCATTGATAATATTCAAATTCTTAAATTCCCCTCTGTTGACCATTACCCGTCTTCTAGTTGTGATACAAAACAAGGCTTTTATTTCACTTGAATATCAGGCTTCAATGGAACAGTTAATAATTTATCATTCGTAAGGAAAATAAATTGCCTAATACAAGCAGGTGTGAAATCTATCCATTTGTGAAATCACAAGCGTTCAGCGGATCAGACCTACGATGGATAGCACCAGTGAGGTGATATTCACATCAAACATATGGTTGGAGAATTGTGATGTCACAAATGGATAGATATTGAAATCAAGTCGAAAAGGTTATTACAATAAAACAAAACAAAAAAAAAACAAGGGCCATTTTAATTCAGAATGATAAATTGACTATTGCATTTCACTTCATACACTTGCATTTCTTTAAAATCACATGATGAGACAGCAATTTAAGATATTCTCATACATCGAAATTCTAGTTGTGTACTCACACACCCAACAAATCACATCAGAACACATACAAATACACAACACAAATCACTCTCACACACACACACACACTTTAAGGTAGGGTAGGACATTAAGTTTAGAATATTTGCTGAAACAGAAGATCTAATCATTTAACCAAAAAACACAGCATCTTTGGCTGTTGCAGGCCTGTCCAATTACACGTCGACACGTCTGTCTACCTACGTGAACTCATTGGGCATGACCAGAGTCTTACCCAACTAGTCTAGGCAGAGATAGTCACATGCTTTGGGTTAGTGGCTCTGATCGGAGGCCTGGGAGGAGGGAAGGATTTTTCCAGTTGGGATACTTTTCAAAACTTGGGCTGGTTTCTCTGAATTGCCTCCCCTACCTTTAAGTGTACTTCACACACATTTTGTTTTGCGTTCAACACAGAAGGGGCGATGAATTAGTGATGAATGATACAGATCCAAGATGTGGCCGTGGACGGCTGTATGGGTGTATTGGTGCGAACACGGTGTGGTCTGGTTCACAACTGATCACCCCTTTGTGCACACTTTGAGAGTCAACATTTATTTTGTGTACATTTGTGTGTTTTTTTTTACAATTTAAGTTAGCTTTTTTTTTTTCCTTGCACCAACATACCTAGACAAATTCCATTTCATGGGTAAATCAAAAACCGGTTCTGAAATGTCATGGATAATGACATTCCAATAAGAACTCGATGCATGACCAATTAAAGCTGAAATCAGCGATGACACCACTTTGTTTTGATTCAGACTCAATCAAAACACAACTAGATCTAAAACACAGTGGGGAGAGCAGAAATCGCTGACAGCAGCTTCGACAGACAAGAGGCCATTATGAACATTGTTCTCCATGACGAAAACACACTGATAATGCAACATGTAAACGGGGCCACAAATGATGATGATCATCTTTTTAATAATTCTGTCCTTCGGATTGATTAAAGCAATTTCGGGCACACAATCAGTAGTAGACAATTTCATTCACATTCATTTCCACTGGGTGAATGCTATTCCTGGGACTGCAGGAGTTCACTACCTTGTAGTCTGATAAGAGTCAACTAGTTTCAGGACTAAAACTCCAACCAGACCAGTCAAAATCATAACTTTTGGAATTTAGAATATGGCCTCGTATGGTTGTCAATCATTGTTTAAATTGCCAATTTTTGTGTTAATCAAATTATTAGAATACGACTAAAGAGTTGTGTCATTCAGTGGACTAGTTAATTGTGAATGAACAAGGTGTCTTTTGACATACTATTCTGTGTCTATCAGCAGACTAGAAAAAACAAGGGAGGATAGTGTGAGATGTGGAAGGGCTGTGAGAATGTTCCGGCACACTGTCTCCTCACGGAGCTGATAAGACAGGACAAATGAGACACTGACTTACCAGTATGGTCAACTGGAGCGTGAAGGGTGAAAGAAATCTGGGTTAAACATTACAACACGGCCATCCAACAGAGACCTCCATGTGACACGTATATACATACATACATACATACATACATATCCTCACCATGTTTGGATTAAAGAGACACTATGTAACTTTGCACATTAGCATCTCATGGTCAGAGTTAGCCTGGCAGCACCAGAGAGCTATGGCTCTTGGGCCAGACAGTGAAATGAAGAACTCCAAAAGCTAAAAATTTGATCGGCTTTGCATTATTTTGAAAGACATTGTTTAACGGAGCAAAATTTTATTGAGCGAGCATGATTTCCTGGGTTGATGGAGTGGTGGATGGATTGCATTTATTTTATAGAAGTCTGGTGACTGACATACGTTTGACTAAATGCAATCATGTGCAGTGAAAAGTTACATAGTGGAACCTGAAGAGATAGAGTTTAGCATTCAGTGGTTCTTTTGTATGTTTGCAAAGGGTCATGTTTTTGAAGACTTAACCAAATTAAAACAATTGAAAGGAAGAGAGCTGCTTTACGTGAATGCTAAAAGAAGTAGCGCACAAATAGAAGCAGCAGGATTGCTACATCTAGCAATTCATTTAAAACGTAATTCCCTTGTAAAGGGATGCATTCATTTCTGAAAGCATGTACATGAGTAAAATAATGAATCCCCTAGGTTTAGCATTGCATCATAAATAATTATTTGTGCTTTCGATAAGTAAAACTTTCAATGCATTTCCCTGCATGAACATTTTATTGCAATTGCAAATCAATATCTCTTTCCCTTGAAGCATGAAACGAAACCGACTTACTCGGATTGGGTTGCAAGAGCACCTCCGTTTGTCTGAAGATCTTCTCGGTCCAGTTCTTGGTGTTGTCTGCGCGGGTGATCAGGTTCTCCAGGTGTGTGTCAAGCTCTGTCTTCTCAGCCTGGCCCAGCTTCTCTTCTGTGAACTGGAAGAAAGAAGAGAGACAACGCTCACGTCACACACTTACAGCACGGAGCTTCAAGCTAAAGGGAACGCGTTTGAAGAAGTAAGGGATGCACCCAAAATTGCCAACATGTGTTACCCAAAGAATAATAAGGTCAACATAGATCCAGCACAGGCAGAACATTTTCTTTGGGATATGTAGTGGGTTATTAATAATAAATTAAGCATATTTTAGTAGGTGGGAAGGGATATTAATGTAGGATCTATTAGCAATGGTCAGTTTTCAAATTGTTTTAAATGTTTATTCAGTGTATGACTGTATGCTCTTACATTGAGGACTCTGTTGTGATTATTTAACTTTGATTGAGATTCTTCATTGGGATTATTTCAGATATTCTTGTTTACATACTAATTGGCACCCTTCCCTGAGTAGCTAATTGCTGAGGTAGAAAATCTGGATTTTGAGCAATATGCAATGAATTCTGCAGCTCTAATACAAGGGCTTTTGTACTGCTCGAGCTGTACAATTAAATGAATGACTTAATAATTGGCTAAAGCACTTAACAGACCCGATGGAACGACGAAGGTTTGTAACTGAGTCATTCCTTTGAAATACAATGAAGCACGTCTTTCTAAAACATCTGTAAGCAGATGTGGGTGAGAATTAGTTATTTATTCACATCCCTGCGGCTGGGTGGGAATTAGTTATTTATTCACATCCCTGCGGCGTGAGACAGATTTAGGAAGAATGATGGTGACCGATACAGTGAAAGGATGCCGCTTGTTTAAATGTCTTTACGGATAAAAGAAAACCCACAGACGACATAGAATGAGGTCGGTCTAATCTAATCTTTTTATAGGGTGCCTATTGAACTAGCAGGTGTGATGTTGGTTACCCTTTATAACCCTTAGGCTGATCTATCCATCATCTGGGTGTGCTCTTCTAAATGACTGGCTCGTTCAGCAGCATTGAGCCTATTTGCTCGGGGCCAATAGAATATGACAAAGCATTACCCATTGTCCCCATAAGCTAGCTACAGCAAACGTACCTGCATTTACAAAATGTATTATTTGACAGGCCATCTCATGTATAAGATGTTTATTTTGGGGATATTTCTCAACAACACTACCCTATTTAAAGCCTGGTATACAGTTGGGGATCTGCTAAAAAGTACCAACTAAACTAAACGTTATAATTGTATAAAGCAGTGTAAACCAATACCAAGTAGTAGTTTGTAGGCTACTAGTTGCTTTACAAAAGCTACCTCACAGGGCTCCATTGACACTTGATGGCATTTTTTTTTTGTAGTGCGACAGAACGCCACATCATCCATGCATTAGGGACGTTGGTCCTTGGATTCAATATGAAACTTGTACCGCACTCATAATCGACCACATCATCGATTACCTGATGTTTATAGCAGACGAGATCCGACTAGTTTTATAAGCATTTTACTCATCAACATTTTATTGACGTACAAAAAAAGATGCTAGTTAAAGGACTAATAGAATATCAAACCACACGATAGAAATGTAAAACAGACAGGAGACCCATTCCCGTCAAGAGGGGAAATGCAAAAACAAAATCATAGACTGCAGAGTTAAAGGCAGTCGTGCAACTTCAGTGGAAGAAAGGAGAGTGGACTGGACCGTCTCCTGGTGACAGTCACATGGTCGATACACTGGACTACAGCCATCAATAATAGATAGGCTTAACAAACCTTTATCGGCTTACGCTGGGACAAATGTTTTCATCGCACTGGAAATACCCATACTCTTCTACAATTTGCCCAAAACGACATCTTTTTTTATTTATTAAAGAAGTTACTGTGCAGGCCTACGTCGACCATTACGACCAAACACCGCTACCCACAATCAATTACCCGAGAATAGGCGTTATAGCCCGGCGATATGGAAGATATGAAAGCCCTACCTGAACGGCTCGGCCGAAAAACACCCCCGCGTCGGACGCCAATTTCTTTACGTTGAAATCCATCGTATCCGCCAGAGCATACGGAGGACCTTTACGGATGTGTTATTGTATCTCCACTGAAGGGAATCCTCTTGATCAGGAAGCGACTGTTGTGGCTAATGTAGGCTCGAAGGCTTTAATCTCAGCCATGGAACTCGGCAATCGACTATCTGCCCTGGCGTTAAAGAGACCGCTGCTACTGCGTCTCAACAACCAAACCCATGGCATCGTGTGTGTGTGTGTGTGTGTGTGTGTGTGTGTGTGTGTGTGTGTGTGTGTGTGTGTGTGTGTGTGTGTGTGTGTGTGTGTGTGTGTGTGTGTGTGTGTGTGTGTGTGTGTGTGTGTGTGTGTGTGTGTGTGTGTGTGTGTGTGTGTGTGTGTGTGTGTGTGTGTGTGTGTGTGTGTGTGTGTGTGTGTTAGTTTGCGTGCATGCATGTGGATGTGGTCACGATAAACTCCCACATTCAAGGGTCCATCCAATATAGTCGCATATAATTTCAGTGTATTTAAAATGTTATTTGGCTTCTTTTTTTTACATAGGCCTATATCATGAATTTATGATGACTCATGCTTAGATGTCCCATCTTTCTCAACACAGGAAGACATCTAGGAAGACATCATATTATCTGACGAAATACATTTAGTTTATTTCAGTTTATTTCTTACAGTTCTTACTACTATTCAACATGTTAGCAGTTCAACTCAGCTTTCTCACTGTCTTTCTCAATGCCTGCTACAAGGCTATGTAAAATGCTAGCTCATGTTCTCAGAACTCAAGTAACAATGTTCCAACCTTGGATAGCACCAAACCTACGTTTAAGAGCTATCCATGGTGCTGAATGGACCCGGCCTATGAAGCCCACCAGCCTCAAGTTTTAGAATTAAATGTTGTTACTGTGTATATTAAAACAGACTTAAAGGCTCAGACTACAAGTAAGCTATTAGTCCCTGCAGTGTGGACGGTAAAGTTACATTTAGAGCCAAGGAAAATGGAATCCTAAATGGTGGGGCTTTTGTATAGTGTGAATGTGAATGTCTTACAATCAAAGCGATATGAACATAAATACCTGATAAATTGCTAGCACAGAGTTTCTTCATCTCTCTGTGCAGTGAAATTAAGTATGGACCAAATCACTAGCCAAAAATAACTAACTATTGAAACCATAAATAAGTGAACCATCCATATAAATACTAGAGCCAAACTTAGTGTGTTTGTAAGAACAGGACAGTGCTTGAATGTATGTGCTTTCAGAATCATTCTAAACATATTTAAAATATGGAATCCATATTCAGCTCATACATACAATGACTATATATATACATAGTCGGCAACTGTACCATCTGCATGCGTGACTGTGGGCCATTCCTTTGCGGTTTAAGGGTCCTTAATTAATGAAAAATAAGCATGTGTGAGTTTGTGTATAGTTGACATGCAACTGTAAACATAATTCAAGGAGAACGTCAAGGATAATGAAGGAACTTCGGTTTGGGTATTTATTTTAGATACGTTTCAAACGAACTTTCTCACTGTTGAGATGGCAACGATCAAAGATCTCAGGTGTTGTACTAGCTTTCCAGGGCTCTGCAGTATTGCTGCCAGTAACAACAACAAAATAACATAGGTACAATGTTAGCAAATATAAGCTAGGTTCACCCTTATTGAGAACTAGTCGTATAAAAGATCCGTGTTGACCATCTAAGATGACTAGATTACACTTATTTATTTTATTCCTTAGTGTCAATAAAATCTAAATAAATTTAAATACAGTCATGAAAATCAAGAGTTGACAGTTATATTATAAACCATACACAAATGGAAAAAAAAAAAAAAAAGGGTGGGACAGTACATGAAATATTTACATATATCACAAAGAACGCCATGATTCAACTCTTATCACAATAATAATAAAAGGCGGGGCGTGTTTGCCCCCTTGCAATCACACCCGCCCACCCTCCGTCCCATGCACTCCCAACAGCACCCTGCCAAATAACGGCTTATTCTCTTCAATCGAGCGCAGTGGTGGGCTCCACGTCCCTACAGATGAAGAGGACAGGCTGGGTGGGCTTCTCCGTGAGTGTGACGTGGCTGCTGATGGGGCCGCGGTAATGATGGGGCTGCCGACTACGGGGTCATGAGCCCTCCTACACAGCTGATGGGGTTGGGGTGGGGGGGGGGGATCCGCTTCTGTTACCATGGAGTCGAACGCCATGCCACGTCAAGTAAGCGCCTCTTTTTGACTTTCTCTCTCCTCAATCTCACACACGCTCACACACACGCTCACACACACGCTCACACACACGCTCACACACACGCTCACACACACGCTCACACACACACACACACACACACCCCAAGATAGCTCCACTTTAAAGATAAACATGGGCAGCTCTGTCACACACTCACACACACACACACACCCCCCCGCTCCAGATTGCACCCGGTTGAAGATCCAAATGAGCAGCTCTCTCTCCTTCTTACACACAGACACACACACACACACAACACAATCTGCTCCCAGTTGAAGATATACATACATGTGCAGCAAAAATAAGCACACCCACACACAAATACACACCATGCACATCTTAAACCCATAATAGTCACATCATGGTGCGTGTCCGTCCAAATAGCGTTGATGTCATTCAGGTGTCCACAGAATGTTTCTGCTCTACAGAGAAAAATGCACACGGCTGTTGTTGGCCCTGGTGAAGGGGTCCTATGTTGGTTTAGCTTGAAATGAGACGGGAGCTCCCCCGGCCTCGGGCTTCCTCAGGCCTGCTGTGCGTTCGCTACCTCCTGACCCTGGTTGATCTCCATGGGCTCCTCCTTGAAGTTTTCACATTGCTCCATTACTTTTCTGCAACACGAACAAAGAGAGAGAGAGAAAAAAAAAATGCAACGGGTGAAATATGTCCTTTGACACGAATGGAACCATCTGGGTTTCAATCGTGGGATCTGATGCTCCACAGGCAGATTTTCAAGCCACCATCTGGGTCGTTTGTGCCCAAAATGAATAATAATAAGAGTACCACACGCCCAGATTTTATTATTCAAGATTTTTTTAGTGTAGGACAATAAAAGGGTGGTTTAATAATGGTGAAAAGGTACCATTATGGCAGCTTGGAATGTGCTCGACATCATGTGAAAGGTTCCTATATTTGCATTGGTTTATTTCGTTTTTTGTTTACCTTGCCATGTCCTTTGTGTCGTCATGGGAGCTGTCCAGTTCAAGAACCTGCTCCAAAAGAGCTATTCCTCCCTCCTTTATCAGCAGGGGGCAGTATTTACTCGCTGGAGACAGAAATACAATTGTAAAAACAAACAACAATGTGGTTGCTTTGTCTTGCTTTGCTTTAGGACGTCTATATCATCTCAAAATAAAGTTGAATACAGTTCTCGCCAAACATTCATTCAGTCTTTGCATTAGAAATATTGAGAAGTTCTATTCACGTTATGGCCCGAGTATATAGAGATAAACAACGTAATATATTCGAAATTGAAAAGGGCTGTAATAGGTGCGTGATTAAGGGTCTAGGATACTCACGATAAACAGATATTAGGTTGAAGAGGGCCCAGGTAGCCCAGTGCTGGCTAACTGGAGCGATACCCTGAGGTAAGAGTCGCAGGATGGGCTCAAAAGACCTGAGCAACACATAGCAGATAGAAGGCATTGAGTGAACAGTAAGTGGGTGCAATGCATGGCCGGATTTTAAACCTTATCTACACGAAATGGTCCTAAAAAGGCCTGCATTGCAGAGTACCTGACGCAGATAAATGAACTCTGACCCGTTGCTTGTGTAATGATAAAGAACCTTAAACCAAAACCCTCTATTTCTATATACATTTATGACTTTTTTTTATGAAAATTGTTGTTGGATGCTCGAGCTCAGCATTAATTTTCCACAAGCTAATCAGTGTTTTGTAGGGGTGACCTCAAAAAGGCTAACGGAAACTCTGTCACAAGCAACAGAAAAGCAACAACGCTGATGCCCGCAGTGTTTGGTTGAGGTGGAAACAGCCCCACCCAGTCTGTGTAATGTCAAACTGATTCATGAGGTGAAACGACCCAAAAATTATGATCAAGGTAGCAGGGTGCTTCAATTTCATTTTTACTGCATTTGTAGAGCGCTTTTATCCAAAGACCTTCACAACATTGCCTGACATTCACCCATTCATGCACACATTCACACAACGACGGCGGCGGTGTCAACCATGCAAGGCGACATCCAGCTCGTCGGGAGCAGTTAGGGTTATGTGCCTTGCTCAGGGACACATCAACGAGACGGGGATCGAACTAGCAACCTTGCGGTTACTAGCCAACCCGCTCTGCCTCTTGAGCTACTGCCACCCCGTGCTACCTGGGAGAAAAAGGAAAAACGACCAATCGGCTTAGCTTCCTTCGTTGCGACCTCTGACCTGTAGTTGATGTTGCGGCGGGAGGTGACGTCCCAGCTGCGGATGGCGTCCAGCATCTTGTTCATGACCGTGTCCCGCAGTGGCTCCTCCATGCCCCACACGTCGGGCCCGTCGAACATGATGTGGGACAGGACCCCGCAGGCGTTGTAGGACACCTCGATCCCGTCCGCCTCGCTGTCCAGCAGGTTACTGTGGAGGGTGGAGGGGTTGGTGGGATGGGTTCATAGCCTCTTTAAATACCATTCATAATTTAAAAAGGAGAATACACTTTTTATTTTTACTGAAACTTCCACACGACAATAAGCTTCTACCACTGGACCATGGAATCCTAGCGAGGTGCAAATCAGCAACATCCATCCCTTTATGAAGATAAATTGGTCTATTGCATATACAGGCTCCCCCATGAACCCATATCATGAGCGCATATAAAACACATACAGTTTGATATCGCTCCAAGGAGATTATTCCCAGGAATACTAATAATGTGAGCATATAATCTTGCTCACCTTCCGGTCCTTTCAATAACAGAATATCTTTAAGTACTGTCATATCAGGACTTTTTTTGATGTTAAATCCCGGTACTCTCTTAGGCCCCGTCCACACGAACCCGGGTATTTTTGAAACCGAACTTTTATGAACCCCGGTTAAAATTTTTTTTTGCGTCCACACCACCGGTTTCATAAAAAATAACTCCGTCCACACGAGACCGCAAATCCGCCTCAAACGTGCATTCCAAAGCAGTAGGTGGCGATAGCACTCCAAACAGGAAGGCCATTTAGCCAATCACAAGGCTGGAAAAATTCATACCGGAAAAACAACAATGGCGAACTGAGGCCGGGCAGATTCCTTCGTGTGGACAGACAGCGAAGTTGAGTTACTTCTCACTGTTACTCATGAATTTAAAATAAGCAGAATTCAAGAAAATGTGGATTGGGAGTCGTGTCAGTCCAAGATGATAATCTGATGATCTGATGATAGTCAAGTGATACATTGGTCTCCATGGATACTACTTATACTGTTTACCGTCGCACAGTGTGACGTCAAACAATGTCGACAAGGAACCAAAAAACTGCGGTTTTCCTGTCCACACGTGACTGCTGAAACCGGAGTTTTCGAAAAGTTCACCCTGGACTCCGGTTACAAAAAACTCCGGTTTCAGGAGCTGACAACTGCGGTTACGTGTGGACGAACGGCGAAACCGTGTAGAGAAACACACGGTTTCAAAAAAACCGGGTTCGTGTGGACGGGGCCTTAAAGGGTCCGTAAAAGGGTTCTGTAATAATGGGCGCTTCAGTACCTGAACACGGTGATGAACTGTGGGGTGAGCAGCTGTGGCCTCAGGGCTCGGACCTCCGCGACATTACCCAGGAGCCCCAACATGTTACGGTGGAGCTCCTGCTTGTCTGGAAACTCCTGGAAGGATGAGGAATGAGTTATGTCTGTTTATTACCCATTATGGTTTTTAAACAAAAATACATGAATGAATTCCTCAATAGTTCTCACTGAACGAGACAGTCAAACTAGACATGAACGGTCAGGATTTCAGCAACTTCATTAAGAACCATTTGATCAGTGCCGCAGTGAACTGGCTATGATGCAACAGAAAACGAAACCATCGGCACGAATTGCCAACCGTTGACGAGCCTGCGTTTTGACCAGTTGTGAGGGTCACTGGTGTAACTGAGGGCATTGCAAAATGCCCAACGGAAGTAGAAGTAAACAGTCTCCTTTCAAGCTGTACAATATGACACCCCCACTGATTTGGTCATGGCTCACACTTCAGGTCAAGGAAAACATGTTATGTTTTGGCTCCAGCTAGGAACCATCTTTTAGGTCCAAAACCAATTAATATTTTCTTTAAATTGGAATGAATTTTGTTCATGTTACCCCGTTACATGTCGATGGAAAAAAGGAGTATTAGTAAACAAGTCAAACAAAGGCAGAAAAGCATGGAGGAACTGAAAAGACGCTTACTTCTAGACATTCCAGGAAGAGACTCATGCCCCGGCAGTTCAGGAACATCTGGCAGTTGTCGGGCGTCTCGTCTGTGATGTTCCACAGCGCGCTCCAGGAGAACTCCATCACCTGGTCACACTGAGACAAACAAAAGGCATGGGACTCAGCACACCGGTCGCGAGCCCTGGGGCTTACAGCAGTCGTTAGGCCGGTGGGGAGGTTACCGCTCACCATTCTGCTCTGCAGCTTCTTCTGAATCAGGTTCAACATCGTCTGATGAGAGGAAGCACATACACAGGATGTCAATGAATCATGAAGAGTAACAACACGTGTGAGAGAGTCACGTGCCACCAGTTGTTTTGATTCAATTTCAAAATGAAGTAGGAGTGTCAGAATGGGCAGACGTCTTCAATGAAAAACAGCTGAAAACAAAGCCGGTTTGAAACTAAAACGGTTTCTGAAGAAAGTTTAAATTATATCAAAATTCCGTTTAGAAATTATTGAAGATACAATTGTGTAGATTTGTTATATATGGTTTGAACGAAGATAAACGGTTGAAAAATTAGGTCGTAAACAGTTGAAGTAATGGGAGGATGGCTCCACCGTCCTCCCATTGACTCCCATGTTAAAAAAAAGATAAAAAGATAGTATTTTAAAAGCACATTTTAAAAGTTAATTTAGGTGAGCGCTGCATGCAGCGCTCACCTAAATACCAAACCCTAAGACCTTACTCTTTGAGCAAACAGGATTTCCTAGAGGGGTGAGGTTTGGTTTTTGGTGCTAGCATGTAACTTCCCCTTCAAAAGTTTGGTCAACCATGCACCTAAATCGAACCGCAAGTGCGTCCCCCAAAACATGTCCTGCTTTGTGCGTCTGGTCTTCGACCTATTGTGGCCGCTAATAAAACACAACATACAATTTGAACACTTTCACGCATAAAAACAGCACCTTGACGAAGCCCATCTTGCCCACGGCCTCCTTGTGGTGGTTGTCCACCTGGCAGACCAGCGCGTTGCAGAGGTGCACGGCGATCCTCTGGATGGACTCCTCCTGGCGGGCCGGCTCCAGGATCTTCAGCAGCAGCTGGTTCACCCGGCTGTACTGGAACTCCAGCTCCTCAGGGATGCTGAAGTTGCACAGCGTCAGGCAGCAGTTCCTCTGCACCTGTGGGGACGGGACGGACGGGACGGACCTTAATGTACACGCCCACGCTATGGATCGTGGGTGGGTCACAACCAGGTCAAAGAATGAGGGATTTACTAGAGATAATGACCTCAAGGTCGTTTTTTAACATTTATACTGTGCAGGGTTTGACCATATGCACAGTTTTTCCTAAAATAGATTTGCATAGGCAGTTTTCCTACATTTTTCTTTGGACAATATCAGCTTTTGTTATGCACACGTCAAGTGCACTTCATTGGCATGAATCACAGTTACAGTCTCAAAATGCTTCACAGGCCATATCCTAACCTCCCATAAGCCCTTGTCTATTGACAAATACGGTTGATTCTAAGACTAGTTAGTACGTTCTGCGGCGGCGGTTTGAAATGCCCGTCTGGGACGATGCATAAAGGGCTGATTATAGTTCCACATCAACATCAACGCAAGGATCACGCAGACGCTCCGACGCAGCCGTGAACCTGTTTTGGTTTTCTGCGTCAAGGTTTTAGTGAGCGGACCAATCACAGCCCTTGCTGCTGCGTCGCCTCGACGCAAGGTTACACGTTTTTGGGAGGCTCCCGTCAGGCCCTAGAGGTGGACGCAAGGAGGTTCCCCGTTGCGTTGCGTCATCGTGGAACCACATTCGGCCTCTAAGAGTAGCGTCTCGTCTGGGGGTCTCTGGGGTGGAGCACTTACGGTGACCTCCTGGTACTGCTCCATGCCGTTCAGCACCACCTGGATGACCTGCCGCCGCAGACGCACGCTCTGGTCGTTGCGGTAGTCCGTGTTGGTCAGGTAGAAGAGCGCCGCACTGCCCGTCACCTGGATGCTCTTGTCGTACTTGTGGCACTTTAGCGCGGCGATCACCAGCTGGCCAAGACGGGAGGCAGAGGGAGAAGAACGGTTCAATCCCCGGAAGAGGAACGCACAGAGGAATGCGTGTAAGACGTGAGTACGACTTAAGCAGTAAGAGGAGAGAGATAGAGCAGAGAGAAAAGGGAGGCGAGCAAGATTTTGTACACTAAACAGCCACAAATAACAGGGGTTCCTCCCTGGCTCCCTGTGTTTCTCTGGCACTGAAAGGTGTTTCATGCACCTGTGAGGAACCGATCAGCAGACGCCGTAAACCGTTCAGAGGCAAGTGCAGTCAACTTGAAATACAGATTAATTACTGATGGATGGCTATGCTATTTCTAACAAATGACACTCCAACGATAGCTCTGTAATCTAATCTACAGCATCTTTCAAGCGTAAATTAACCACCTGTTTGGATCAAATTCGAAAACTATGACTTAAAATGGAGGTGAGGAGAGGGAGGTGTTGGGGAGGTGTTGTCCCCATGGTTACGACCCACGGCTACTTTGTAATGCTTTTTTTTTTTAGCTAGTATGTGAGTCTAATTCGTGTTATATGACCCGGGGCTCCATAGACCAGGTGGTTTGGTGGTGTTGGGGGGTGTTGTTGTTGTGGTTTGTTGGGTTTTTGGCGGCGGTGGTGGTGGTGTTGAAGAAGTTGGTTGTGTTGTTGGTGGTGGCGGCAGCGGCGGCGTTGAAGGTTGTGGTGGTGATGTTGAAGGAGGTGGTGTTGTTGCTGTTGTTGTTGGTGGTGGTGCTGGGTGGTGGTTCTGGGGGTACCTGCAGGGCTCGTAGCAGCTGGCTGCAGTGCTGTATCCTGGCGATGTCAAACAGCTGGTTGATGGCGCGGTGGGTCAGCTCGGGCCGGAACTCCGTGTACGCCTCGATGGCGTTCAGGACCTGGTCCTCGTTCTTCGACCCGGTCACCTGACGGGAAACACACACATCATATCTGATCACTGGGTAACGTGAACATAACCTATACATTATAAACCTACTGTACTTTTCGATAACTAGTACACTAGGTACACTACACTAGGAAGTGTTACGCAAATAAAAAAGCTGATACATTACTTTACTGCTAGATACATCTTCACTCGTTGATTAACATACAATCAATTGTGGTTAAGCGATGATGTGTTACAGGAAGCCAAAGGTCTGTTCACACTGATGGCAGTCGGGGATTGGATAACACCTAAATGACTAGCTTCTGCCCACCCATAACCTTTACCTTATATGCGGGGATATGGGTCACGTTACATAGCGTGGTGTCGTATAAACCTAGAAACTGTAGAGGTCTCTTCAGTTCTTGGAAGGGATAGATGCTGCTTTTGCAGGGCTCCGTGCTGTAAGGATGAATGGAAGTACGTTCATTTCAACAATTAAATAATCATGGCATTGTAAACGATGATATAAGCCTCTGTAGCACACATAAGACCACAGCTAATAATTATACATTTCCTCCTAATTTTGAACGAATCAACTGAATGGCAATTTAAAAATTCCTTTGGGCTATGGGTACTTGTACTAGGCACAACTTAAAGTGTAATTCCGGCGAAAATTTAACCCAGGGTCTTTGTTTTGGCAGGTAAACCCGATCAAATAAGGTAACGATAAACGATACGATAAATAATATAACATTATCTATTATATTATTTACGGTAGCCGGTAATCGACTTGTGTGGACTTCCTGGAAACATGGACCCTACCGGTAAGGCACAGACTCCCGCTACGCTCACTAAGTTGTTGATACTTATTTTTATGTGAGGTAACCCTAATCATTCTACTCCAAAGGTTTGGTGCTATTTGAGTTATATTAGTGGTTAAAAAAATGCTGATTTTGTGGCGTTCGCTGTGCCCCTAGTCAAAAACATTTAAGCAAATCATTGCACCGGGCAAACTCTACACTCCATTTTTAATGAAAAAAGTATCCAGAGGGCTTATTTGATAGGTTTACATGCCAAAACAAAGACCCTAGGTTAAATTTTCACCAGAATTACACTTTAAAAGACCCCAATCGTGCTTGGGAAAAAGCAACCAAACATTTACACACCAAAAGCATAAACCTACACTTTCTTTTGTTTACTTAATAAACGACACAACCTATGAATGTACGGCGTGGTTGCCGGGGGTTTACCTGGCCCGCCCCATAGCGTCTTTGACGTGGGGGACGGTGCAGTTGTCCAGCATGACGTGGCCCGAGATGTCCAGGGACACCAGGTTGACCAGCCGCTGGGCGATGGCCGTGAGTATTTTCCTGGTCATCTTGAACTTGGACGTGCGCCTGCTCTCCCTGGAAACGTCCAGATGCCTGGGGAACGCATTGAGAAGATGCAGTCGGGTTAATATCAGGAAATACACATGTATAAATATATATCTATATATAGCGTTGCTGTTTTTTTTTTTTTTTACATAGAGGAACATTTGATTTGTGAATGGTGATTCGAAATGTCATTAGCAATACCTACATTACGCTGAATAACTACTGACGTGTATTATCATTAGTGCACTTCCCCCAAAAACATAAAACATTTAAGAGTGCATTACGCCGACTTTAGGAATAACATAATTAAGCTTGATGCTAATGAACATTAGGGCCAGGAAAACATGAATATCATTGATACTAATGTCCCCTGCTCAACATAGGTCTCACAAAGGCTAAATGTCACACTACAGTATTATGTTTGACCTTTTACATGTCGTTGTAATGTCTGACCTCTTTCTTCTCATTGTAATTCTTTATTTACTTAGTATTATGCAGATTCAAAGTCTACGCCTGTGTTTGCAACAACAACCGTTGCCTGTATAAACACTGGACGATCAATGTAATAACTGCACTCCCTCATGTATTACAACCACACAGTGGATCTACTGCCAATCATCCACTCAGCCCCTAAGATCACATAGATCGGTGTCACAAACCCCTCGGTAGAGCGCTTTGTGTGAGCCTCGTGGTTGTTAAGTATTCTCTATCGGTGTTGGCAGAGAAAGTGTTCTTTAAATCAGCTTACCAGAATCTGAATCCGATTGACCATACAGACACCACATTGTGATTCTCCATTCCTTATCATGGAGTGTCCCCTCATCAGACACAGAAATGGTAGCCCTAAGTTTATGTATTTCAGGATTTGGTTAAGTGGCATTTTCAACCTCGTTTCTCATGCGAGACATGGCAAAACAAAGATTAGGTTACGGTATATCTACGTTGATCCGGAGATTGACAGCGCGACCACCCTCTCTCTCTCAGTACGGCGTATCGCTCACAAACAAAATCCAACGATGCATGAGCAAAGAGAACGACCCCCGACCTCCTGTGGCCGGTCACTGCAGCGGCGAGGGGGTGGGGGTGGGGGTCTCACCTCAGCTTGCCCAGCTCCAGCAGGGTCCCGACCAGCTCCTCCGACATGTCCACGTTGTAGAGCACCAGCGACGCCATGCGCTCCTTCCACTGCGTCAGGAAGGCGGCCCGGGCCAGCTGCACGCCCGAGAGGTCCAGCGAGGTGAGCGCCGTCAGCGTCTTCAGCAACGGCTCCACGTCGATCTCGTCCGGCAGGCCCCCCAGGTTGAGCAGGCGCAGGCGGCCGAAGCCCTCGAAGTTAAAGTCCTTCTCCAGCGCCTGCCGCGACACGGGGTTGGCCAGGTCGTCCTCCTCGTTGTCCTCGCCGCACGCCAGCGGGGCGCCGCCCTTGCGGTAGAAGATGTTGCTGCAGCCGAACAGACACAAGGACACCAGGGTGTCCTTGAAGCAGCCCAGCGTCTTGAGGCTGCGGGCCGACACGTTGCTGCAGTAGGTCAGGTGGAGCTTGATCAGGTCCTGATGGGAGGGGGGGGGGTTAGATCATTCATAATGAATAGGCGGTTCAGACAATACACTTTTAATTTTTTTAAAATGTGATTATTATTATCACATGTTTAATTTTAAACATTCTGTGTGCATCCTTGGGATACACACAATGGCTTAAAATGTTATTTAATACACACATTAAGATCCAGTTTTATTCTAGGTTAAGGAAAAGTAAGTTAGTTTAGTTTCATGTTCAGTTCATTTGTGTTGTCTTGGTGTTTTCACGTTTTTTTGAATATAGGACTTTGGCTTTTTTTTTTTGGAAGAGTCGGCCAATACTGCAAGAAGAGTGAGATTAACACTTTTCAGCACCAAAAACATGTTGCTCATTGTCATTTTAAATCAATGAAATAATGTTGTATCGAGTAGTGTTTAATTTCTAATGTAAAATAGGAGGGTCCATAATATTCTAGAAACATTCTGCAATTCACAAACGTGACCTACAGGAAATAACAGCGAGATTAACCTTTTGTGTGCCTTGACCACAAAACAATTAATACGGTTTATATTTTCTGTGGTTGCCAGGCCACAAGATCTGAAGCCATCTAGTGGCCAAATTAAGGTAATGCCATAATTCTACTGAACTCAAAAGTTTGCGTTACTTTTTGTTTGCTTGAACTATGGCGTTTTATGGTTCCTTGCATTTGGTGTGGACACCACTATTGCCTGTTAACAAAATTATAAATCACGAGGTGTTGTTTTATTGTTAGCTTTTTGTTCTTTTCTCTTGCTTTTTTATGAATATTTACATAAAAACTAATTATCTCAATCCAATGCTAAAAAACAATAATAACCCTTCCTCTGCAGAGAGTTATTTGCCACAGAGTTATGATCTTGAGGTCTCACAAACTATTTTGCTAAGTACTTGTTCGTCCAACTCCACGATTGTCCCAGTTATTAATCGTTCATAATTCCATGTAATAAATAAAACTGATAAATTGTATTTTTTATAACAAAGGTTATATCCATAAAGGAGACCAGAATTAAACTGTGACTGTATTAATGTATTTGGATTAAAAAAACACTTATATGAGGTAAATGCAGAAGTAGTGGTCACATATTCCCACTCAACCTATTACCGTTCATTTGACCTTTCATCAGCTCATATACAAATATAAAATAGGAGGTCTAATATTGAATAGGAAATGTTTGTTTGTAGATCAATATTCTTGGGTGTCACCTTACCTGTTTTCTAATGGCTTCCAAGTCTCTGTCGCGTACAAAATCCTCTCTGAGCTGTACTCTTGTGAGTCTTGTGCTTCTGGGGTCTGAAAATAACTGGAAAAAACTTTCCTGTGGCTCAAAATTACTGTCTGTGTGAACCAACTCCATATACCTGTTGATAAAAAAAAAAGTCACAAAATGTAACTTTGTATTAAAACACTTCTTGGCCATTTCTGGCAAAAAAACTATTTCACACATATATATCTGGTAAATTCCTATACTTACGTGTTGACCAGCTTATCACAGATCTCACTAGGAAGAAAGATGTCTGAGCGCAGACAAAGCTTATTTCTGTATCCTTGGTAACACATGGTCTTCCTAAGGTTCCTCAGGCAGAAGACTGTTGCTAAAGCCATGAGGCTGTCCGGGTCGTCTCCTGTTTTTGCTGCCATATTAGCTTCTCCCTCTGGTACAGATCAAAGACAGTGTAGCAAAGAAGAACGTAGGAGTTATAAACTACCAACATTCACATTGCAGGCACTAGGGCACAATCATTTATTTGTACTGCCAAATGACTCATGAACGAGTTGTACGCATCTATCAAAACAACAAAGACATATTTGATTAACACATTTGGCAATGAGGATGATAAAGTGATAAGCCTCACCACTTCAATGTATAACAGCAAAACCTATGCAACAATATCCATACTACCTTCTGTAATTACAGAACTGCTTTAATAATTTATAATCCTACTATAATAAATGTTAAAAATGGTTATGGCTTTTCGGCACAATCTTTATCTAGTTTAGAATACCACTAGTGTGAATACAATTTGACTGTTGTGCCCTCTCAAAATTGCTTTTGCTTAAATTAATAACACATATTATTTTTTCATTACACTCTTCTTACATTCACATCAATGGATTCTGCCACAATGGCTTATAAGTGTTAATGAACTTGTCTGATATAATAATTTAACAGTATACCTGCTGTACCTGTCCTGTGCTTCAATAGCTCGCTAGCTAAAACATCAAGAGAGTGAACACACAGGCAGACTATTAAGTGAGCTAGCTAGCTGGTTAGCTAGACTGTAGAATAAAAACGCATATTATCACTATTAGCGTTAGATACCAACGACTCTTGTAAGCCTTCTTAGCCAAAACAACCGTAATCAATATCACCTATCGCTGTTTGAAGTTAAACCACGACGTGCCGATACGATGTCATCTGTATCATATGTATACTAGCTTTCGGCTAACGTTGACTTTTGCTACTACAACCGTCGCCTGCTACTTGGTAAGCTAGCGACCGATAGACTAGTGAGCTTAGTATAAATGTTCAGAGAGACGAGACCCATGATCGGTCAACTCTTCATTGTTGCAGAATTAACCAGTAAGCACTCTACCTTAGCTTTCGCCAAGGCTGGATACCTTGTTGAGTGCTGTTAGATATATTTTCATCAGTCTCCACTCATCTGATTTTCGTTTTCGTCCCGATGTCAACAAACAGACTCCTCCTCTTCCACCTCTCCCATCACCTCACCGCCCCCCTCCTTGCTCTACCTTTTCCTACTTTCTATTTCCGTCACTTGTTTATGGTTGAAAATAATAACATAAGTATAGAATGCACATCTGGCGTGCGAGTCACTTTTGATACGGTTATGCTGCACGGAAGCTCCGATGTCTTTCTTGTGCCAACCCAGTAACCTTGCGTTGACCCTATCTTATCTTATAGGCCTATTATAGTTGGCAGAGCTGTCATTTTGCCGACCTGTCTGCGTTTCTATCCATATGGATGTTCATCCCTAAAGTGAACAGCCATTTATATCCACGTACCATTCAAAGTAACTTCTTCACTTTGGTGTGAGAAGGCCTGCTATTGTCATTATCGAGTCATTGAGGAACAAAACATTGCCTTGCACTGCTACATCAGTACACATGAAATGGATTACTTGCTCAAACGATAAAAAAACAAAACATTTTAAAATCCTACACCAATAGGCCTACATCTTAGCAACTTAATTCCCTTACAAATTTAGGAAGATATTCATTTTATTTTAAATATAAAGAGTACATCATATTTATTTTCTCCAAACCTACAAACAGATTATTGTAACAGACAGCTATATTAAAAAGAATTGTTTGACTCAGCACCAGAGCAATAAACATTTGCAATAATCATTAGGGACAATTCAATTGCAGGCCTGTAAGAGCAAGAAAGGTGAAGGAAGACAATGGCTTTAGAGAGTTGTAAATAGCTTCTGGTAAATAGTCAATATAGTCTATGCAAAGAAAGCATGTCTTTACAGGTCTAGTACAAAATGTATCTGGATCACATTATTTACTTCACCTCACCAACACAATTTGAAGACATTGTTTCCGTAACTTCCATGAAGAGCTAGCTTCATCCCATGACAAGGATTCCTTTAATATATGTAAGCAATAATTAGTCTTAGGCCCTTTGATGAGTAAAGGCACAGATAGTGTCTTTAAAGATGTCTATACTATGCCATGTATTTCTCAAATGGGGGTGCGCATTCACAGTTGACTTTGCATGATTGCTAGGTGTACTTGGAAGTGTCTCCAATGCACTGTTTTAAACTGTTTTTATATTGCTTATAAAACATGTTTAAAAATAATTCCTCCTTAATAAAAAGAAGTGTGGTAAAAAAAATACCAAAATGGGAACAGTGATGTTCAACACTATGTTCCTTACCATCCATTTAATAGGCCTATACGCCAAATAACATGCACATACATTGTATATTAGTTGTACTTTATTCCGACCCCAAAATATGTTTTGCTGTGAAACGGATACTTAGCTGAAAAATATCCTATAAAGAATTGCAAACAAATAGTTTGAGAACCACTACTACAACTACATCTTTTTATAATTAGAGCATTTGGGCAATGTAATAATAGACAATCAAATGGTAATCTCTAATACAGGTTAAACTACTTACAAAAGATTATTATCAAGGCCGTTATTTTAGCAGAGCAATGGGATTATCATCATCAAATTATTTATTTGTTTACCTATACAGCTGACCTACACAGCCCAAATTTCTAGATGAAGACGGAAGTGATCCGAAGACTTCGGAGTCACCGCCTCGAACGATCATTCATCTCATTCATGGTAGCGACGGCTGTTAAAGGAGACCGTCACAGCTTGCCGTAGACATGTCTACTTCGAAACATCGAAACAGGTGAGAC
This sequence comes from Melanogrammus aeglefinus, assembly GCA_900291075.1. Lineage (NCBI taxonomy): Eukaryota > Metazoa > Chordata > Actinopteri > Gadiformes > Gadidae > Melanogrammus > Melanogrammus aeglefinus. The sequence continues at coordinate 268,984 of OLKM01000329.1, forward strand.
AATGATGAATATGTATTCATTAATGAAGGGTTTGATACTATAGTGTAAGTCAGAAACCACTATGCACGCTATGATCTGGTTTACCAGCCACTATGTGTACTAATATATATATACGCTTTAGTGTTGCTAACATTAGCAATAGCTCTCCCCTCAGCTTTGTTGGTACATTTTCTAGTGCTGTCACAGCTAGCGAACTGAATGTGTCCATTTTTCTAAACATGTCGTTTTTTGCATTTGCAGTTCAATAACAATACACGAAAAATGTAAATTGCACAATATTGAGCCTTGCTTGCTGATACTTTGCTATCTTTTGTACGTTTAGCTAGCTATCGTGATGATAACACATCAGCTGACTGACAAATCAGCAATTCCTGAAGTTTGACACGACACTGGCTGACGCGGCCGTTGTCTTTCTGTCTTAAGATCACAGTAAAATGTGTTTGCTCATTGGTCTGGCTCTAGGTACATGCATGCAAATACTTGATCATTGGTTGGCTAACCTTTTGTTTACTCACTATAACGAAACAGCTAACTTTATCAGCTGTGTGTAACGTTGGGCTTTTAAAAACACCATGCATCTGTGATCACAATATCGCATCGCATTACTTAACGAAATGAATTAAGGAATGGATTCGTGAAAGTGAAGTGGTGGCATTCTAATCAAACAGGTTTTGATATCAATATTTATTTAAGACATATTTGACCATGCTAATTCAGCGAAAAAATCAACAAGGCCTCCTTATCCGTTACCTTGAAAACCCCTACTTAGCCCTACTTAGTTGGCCCATTGATTGATTGATGATGACTACGCCAATTGAGGGAACACGAGTAAGCTTGTATTTCCGTCAAACTACCTATTTGATACTTGATCGGAAACGGGTCATTATAGCCTGTGGCTACTTCTCTCACATTCACGCTGACTCTATGCCTACTGTGAGTATTATACCCTCTGGTTGTCAGATGATAAACGTGAAATGTTTGTTGATTATATGACTAGAATTTTACCACTGAATTTATATATCTGTTGCGTCAGTAATGACAAAGTATAATGGTGTCTGTGCCATACATCTGACATGTAGAAACAAATCAATTGTCTTGCAATGCGGCAAAGTAATTAGTCTAAGACAATGTCTTACAAATATGTCCTCCTTGTATGGTATCTACTGTGCAATTCCATTTTTGTGGCATAGTCGACTCGATTCCAATAATCCCAGATGGAGTATGATGACCTAAACTAACAAACCATCCCTGCTTGTTGTGTACTGGGGCTCAAGTTTCACTTGGGAGTGCTTTTCTGCCTCAATTGGTCCCAAGAAGTCTCATCAAAGCAATTATGGCAAAACAAGGTCTAACCTTTGTTTTAACGGCAGATGGCTGCTGTGACTCATTGAAAGGTAGCATTTGGGGGGAAGGAGATTCAAATCACAAGGTTCAAGCTACTGGAAAGTATCAAGGGTGTAGGACCAATGAAGAGTTTTTGTCATGGGGCCGTGAGTAACAAGGATTGCCCTTAGTGCTGGTTCAACAGAAAGAAACCCTCTTGGATTATTTGTAGGCTACTCGGAAGGAACATAATGTTTCGGAGTTTGAAGTTATTATTAATAGTATCACCAAAGCACAAACACATTTCTGTGAACGTCTTTGTTGGAAAGTATACCTGTTGCTTTAGTTAGCCAGCCTCACTCCACCATTTTATTAGATGCACGTTGGTCCTACTGCACATTAACCTTACACAGTGAATCATGTGGTTGCAACTTAATAGATAATGCATGCAGACAGGGTCAAGAGTGTCAGCTGTTGCTCAACTCAACATCAGAATGGATCTAAGTTGATTGCGCTATGACACACTGGGAGACGGACGGTAGAGACGGGGGCGGGACGTTTCCAGCATCTCAACCTTGTTCCATACAGACTGCATCTCAGACAAAATACTGATATGCTAGTAAGGAGGATGAGCATGGGCACGTTGTACAGAGTATGAATGAGGTTTAAAATGGAAGGGAGCACATGGTGTAATTGCAAAGGAACTACACACACATCTCTATAACTTATAGCCCCTTCTAAAGGGGAAACGCTCAAAATGAAGAACGTCCAGTAAAATCATTGCTGTACCTGACTAGTTTACGAGGATGATGAGGGAGAGCTTTCTTTGGGCAAAAAGGATGTTTGGCTCCATATTGTCTGTTTTCTTCAGACTTTTTATGAAGATTTAACAAGGCAAGGAAATTGGCTGTAATGATGGATCATATTCATTGTGTGTTGTTTCTATGTTTAGGACGTTGTGTACACTTCTAAATTATTCATTGATCAATCAAAATAAATATATTCTATTAAATTATTCAACAGTGAGATAATAAATAGTTGTTGGTTGCAGCAAACCAAAACACATTGAGCCCTCTCATATGTGTTTTGTGCCACTGCTTTCACAAAATAGTACAACTCTTTGTGTTATTTGTGTAAAGAATGAGTTTGGCTTTAACTACGATATATATCCATGATGATCCGACCAGTATGTATGCTACATGTCTGATGCAGTTGATTTTACCTTCATAATAATATAATATTCTAATATTATATATTTAATATTTCTTTTTCAGAGTACAGGAATTCAAAGTGGCCTTGGGTGAAAAGCAGATTGACTCGAAGGCACTTCAGGAACTGTGCTTCAGTGGTAATTCGAATACCTTACTGTAATACACATTTATATTATTCTTATGCACATTGTATGTTTATTTATATTTTTAATGAACTGTTTGGATTGACTTGTTCACCCAGGTATCCCTTTTGAAGGAGGCATTCGAGCAGTTTGTTGGAAAGTAAGCATTTCTTTTGGTTCTTATTAATTGTTATTTTTGTTAAAGGTGGGGCCTGTATTCTGACTAGTCGTGACATTGAATAGTTTAGTATCTGAGGTGAATGTAATTAGGTAAAACATCCCATGATAGGTGTTTTTAAATAGAAAATTACATGGAGCAAATATGTTTACCCCATGCAAATGTTGTAATGCTTTGGGTACAGAGTTAAATTGGCAAAAACAATGTTGATGAACATGTGCATCATTTGCTTGTCTTTTGGTAGATTCTTCTTAACTATCTACCTTTCGACCAGACAGTATGGGACTCTTTCCTCACAAAGCAGAGGTAATCAAAATATGTGTTGACTCATTGAAAGGCTGTGAAAACATACTATCACAAACGCTGTTCCCTTTGCACTTACGATCTGATACACTTTAAAAAACATTTTTTTATAGATGATAATTTTAACATTATTTACTGTCAAAATGAACTGTCAGAAAAAAATCGGTGACAGACAGCACATGGAAAATTCCAGGATTTACTTTACCTTCGTGTTTCCTCAACGGTCGCTTTGTGTGTTCTGATACCTTTCCAGAGAGGTGTATTCACAGTTCCTAAAGGAGATGATCATTCAGCCTGGCATTGCGAAAGCCAACCTGGGCGTGAACAGGGAAGACGTGACCATGGAGGATCACGTGAGTCCACTCTTGTCTGTGTGGAAACATTGCACCTGCTCTTCTCAGCATTTCTGCATCAAACCTGCGACACTGTTATCAACCTTTTAGCATAGATGCTGTTTGATGTTGAATGACTCTTAGCGGTTACTGAAAGCTGTTTACACTACACTGCCCACATCCTCCTTCGCCTCATAATGCGGTGAAGCCACTTGTTGACTTCCTCTGAGTAAACATTCTAGCGCCACTTATGAGTATTGCCATGTTTTTGTGTTGACTTTCAGCCTCTAAATCCAAACCCAGACAGCAGGTGGAATAACTACTTCAAAGATAATGAAGTTCTGCTACAAATTGATAAAGACGTCAGGTACGTTTGTAGTAGCTAAACATTGGCAATCTTACTGGATTATTATATATGAATAGTTTCTTGCCAGTCTATACTTTCAATTCATCTGTGATGAAACTGACTGTTAGACGGCCAGGTTCTAAGTTTGTTCATAGCCAACCTGTAGGCATCTTTTCAGCAAGATAGCTAAAACCTTACCTGCGCACTAAATCTTGTAGGTCTCGTTATCTGTATTATTACCTGTTGGTCGTTTTGGATAAAGCATTGTCCTCAATCTTGTGAACTTTCGTGTTCACAAGAAACAAAATTCATGAATCCTCAGTATTTTCTGTGAGGAATGAGGACGAGCCTCTTCGATTCCAGAAAAGCACTTTATCCATCATGCAAATGACCTTTTTCTTTTGTTTTAACTATCGTTGTTTAAAACGTGTCTGCAGGCGGTTGTACCCCGACATGGCCTTCTTCCAGCGCGCTACGGACTACCCCTGCCAGCTGATCTTGGACCCCCAGAATGACTATGAGACTCTGAGGCGGCGGGTGGAACAGACCACCCTCAAAGCACAGACCGTCAACCGCAACCGCAGCGGGGTCACCAACGTGAGCGGCATGTCCTGTAGGATGTGGTTACACATCGGATACCCGATTCATAACCGGGCTGCTTGAGTACCCTGTAAACACTGAAGCCCGGTTAGAACCCGAAAACCTGTGGTGTTGGGGTTTGGTTCTCCACGTCACGCTCCTATGCCTTGTAAACACTGAAGCCCGGTTAGAACCCGAAAACCTGTGGTGTTGGGGTTTGGTTCTCCACGTCACGCTCCTATGCCTTGTAAACACTGAAGCCCGGTTAGAACCCGAAAACCTGTGGTGTTGGGGTTTGGTTCTCCACGTCACGCTCCTATGCCTTATTGGGTTCTCTCTGTGTACAGGTGAGTTCTCCGGGCAAGTCTCTGAACCTCTATCCATCCAACGAGTACGAGGTGCTGCCCAACGGCAGTGAAGCACACTGGGAGGTGGTCGAACGCATCCTCTTCATCTACGCCAAACTCAACCCCGGCATCGCCTACGTTCAGGGCATGAACGAGATCGTCGGGCCAATTTATTATACATTCGCCACGGACCCAAACGATGAATGGAAAGGTTGGTGGAAAAACAACCGTTTTGGATGAGACCATTTATAAAAAGAGAAAAAAGGGATTTTTTTTTTTTTTTCGTAATTCTTTTGAATTATAATGAATGTTCCTGCTGTGCTCTTAATGTTTCAGAGCATGCTGAGGCGGACACATTCTTCTGTTTCACTAACTTGATGTCGGAGAACAGGGACAACTTCATCAAGAGCCTTGACGACTCCCAGTGTGGCATCACCTTTAAGATGGAGAGCGTGTATTCCATGCTCAAAGACAAGGACATGGAACTCTATCTGAAGTTGGTAAGAAACTCTTATCCTCCACCAACACGCATACACAACTCTCTCTATATAAAATGAAAGGAGGAGAGCCTGGTGAAAAGAATTCAGTTTTTTTCACCTTATCTGCAATGAGGGGTGATACGGATGGTGACTAGAATGTGGGTGAGCAGGAAATGTGAGTGGCTTTTATTTTTTTTATAGGCTTATAGGCAGAGAGATGAAAACTGTATTAGTATTTTGACTGAAACAAGTTGGTTCTATTTTGATACTGAGGTGGAAACCTCTGAAAATGGTTATAATGACTCATTGTGTGTGTGTGTGTGTCATACAAACTCTTTTTGAGTCATGTATTGACTAAAATGCATCCACAGTTGGCCTGCTGTACACTGGCAAGGATGGTTTATTCAGTCTGTTTTTAAATAAAAGATACCAATAAAAAGTAATGAACCATTTCATTCATAAATGTTTTACCTACATTTGGTTCTCGATCTCCCACCCAACAGCAGGAGCAGAACATCAAGCCCCAGTACTTCACCTTCCGCTGGCTGACCCTGCTGCTGTCCCAGGAGTTCCTGCTGCCCGACGTCATCCGCATCTGGGACTCCCTGTTCTCCGACCAGGACCGCTTCCACTTCCTCATCCTCGTCTGCTGCGCCATGCTCATGTGAGCCTCCACCGCCTCTCCGCCTCTGACACAAGCAATCGATATGTTTTGCCTTTGTGGTCTCAGTCCTAATTGTGTTGGCGCTTTCTTTCCGTCCACAGACTTATCCGTGATCAGTTGTTAGCCGGAGACTTCACAATCAATATGAGGTTGCTGCAGGTAAGAATGTCTTTGAGTACTTTATGCTTTTCATCAGTGGCGAGTGGTTACTCTGATGTGCTGATGCTTTCTGCAGTCATTCTGTGGCCTCTACTTACCTCGGGAGCGAGCATGAAGGCGTTGCGTCACATCGCGTGGTGTTTCTTTTTGACCTGCTCCCCCCGGGAAGCTCCGATGACCTCCAAAGTTTGTCATACATGTTGACCTTTTTTAAATTGACCTGACCAATGTCTGGGGTTGTACAACTCTGGATGTATTTTTTTTTAAATTGATACTATCGAGAAGATTTAAAACGACGTTACGCTTTCGTGCCCAGTCTAGCAGGAGGTTCAGAGTTTCAAAGTGAATGTTATTTTCTGGAATAAAGATATAACCATTTAGGTATTGATCGGTTCCTTTTTTGGGACCACTGATGATAACATTCTTATTCATCAACTTTAAATTGATTTTTAATCATGTATTTTACGTGATACACTCTTTGTACTTGTATTTTTTACTCCAGGATTACCCTATCACGGATGTGCACACCATCTTGGCCAAGGCCAAAGAGCTACAGGATCACTCGTAACACTCTTTCCTCTCAGCCCCTTAGCCCCTTCTACTTGGTAGATGGGATGCTCGATCTTTAAAATAGTTCAGATGTTATTGTTCAAGGACTTCATCAGTGAAGACATTGGACAGGCTTGGCAAAGGCCGTTGCACTGCATTTCTTTCTTGTTAGCCAATTCTTTGGTGTTTAACTGGCCACCTTGATGTCCAATGGGAGTGGTTCTGGGTAAACGTCAGCACACGATTGGTCGCAGCTGCATTATGGGAGAAAAAGGCTAAGAAGCACATGGGCCTCCCTTCTCAAACTCATCCTTCCCATGGAGACGTATTGTCTCAAACTGATCTTCTGTGCTATCTTTCCGATAGTAGTTACATTGACGTCGTATTTCCAACCTCAATTTGTCTTGAGAATTTGCATAAAAATTGACATTGGAGTCAAATCAACCCAAAGTTTGCTGCTTCAGATTATTTTATCAGATGGGTATTGTTCAATCCTTTGGATTGCACAGTAAAGCATGTTTGTTCTTTTTAGGTGTTTTTTGTCTTGTTTTTTTACATTTTAACTTTTATATTTCAGGAATGTTTATGCCTCATTTGTTTAATGCTGTGTACCAGTAAAGACGGTAGATGTACTGTCTTGTAAAAATAAAAAGCTGTTAGTAATGGCCTATTTAATGCTTTGTTGAATATAATCCGTTTGGTGTAACTTTAAATGGTTAAACTCATAACCACTTTTATTTGGTAGCCAATGTGTTTTTTATTCTTCAGTGATACCCATTTAGTGACAAACCTCTGTAGAAGCAGGATTTAGCCATTTTTATTTTCAGACATGATAGAAATTGTGTTATTAAACATGCAGAGGATTTTATTAGAAAAGACGAGTGCCACACCCATTGTTATCCATTCTTTGGATTAAATACCACAGAACAACTCTATGTGACCGATAACAATGTTTGCAATGGTTCACAACAGAGGCAAACAAAGCCTTTGCCCGTGCAGGAAATCCTAACCAAGCAACCTGGTAAAGTTTAGGACTCGAGACCAAGACATCCTTCTTACTCCATTACGTCTGCTTCCTCGTAAACAGGGTTTGAGGCTATGGTCTTCAATGTATTACCTCCAGTGCTCTTAAGGTGTTCCTTTGATTCAGTCACATGGTGGAGTTCTCAACTAATTGCCTTCCAATGAGAGGAGATGGTCTTGAGTAGCCATTCATGCCAATTCATCTCAATCCTTCTGCATTTACCGCTGTGACTGGAAATCCTTGTTAATACATTTATAAATGTATTGTTTGAAGTCAGAACCAAATTGATACGATGATGATTTGGGGGGAGCTTTGGCAATATTAATGAGCAAATTACACACAAAGCCCATTGGAACATAAAACTAAATTGTTCGAAATGAGTAAAAATGACCATGTTCATATAAATGCTTAATGCACAGGAAAAAATAAAATGTGTGCCTCTCATCTTTAAAAGGTGACTGAACTTTGTATGGGGAAACGTGACTTGCCTTGGATTATAATGTTGCTGTAACCTTATACACATTTAGCTTTTTATTCAAGAATTTGGAGTCAAATAGCTTTACAAATATGAGGTATTTAATGTTGTGGCATACATATTGTAAGATGTGTTTATTAACTAACTATTTGTAAATTGCCACTACTCAAACTATTCATTCACTAAATGTAAGCTACAAATACATGTTGTTCTCTGATCTAAATATGAAGGTATTCTATGTTGCAATAAAATGCCAATTTAGCATCTAATGTAACTACAAGCAGGGTAAAACTGGATTACAGCTCCCATACTTCCACTTGAAATCATACACTTTTTTTATTTGTTGATGGTGTTGCAAATTTAATGTGACAAACGTTTTGGCTGATGCCAATAGACTCAAAATGTAATTTGCCTATTACTTTTTTTAATAAACACAAAATTAAATGCGCAGTTGAAGAACTCTTCACTTGCCCTTTTAGTTTTTCTCGGAAATAATTTCAGCCATTTAATTATCCCGCCATAGAGTTGATCCTGTAAGAACTCTAAATATAAAGTTCAAAGTTCTTTGGTTAAATAATTCTGATCAGTTCTGTCTTATTTTGGTTTAGGAATCCATCTTTATCATAGTTCCACCACAGGTGAGCGAATGTTACACGTCTCAATTACTTGAGGCTGTCTTTTCTGCGCAAACACTCAAATTATAGCTACTATTTAAGTCAATCTATGCTCTCATCTGTCCAAATAGGCCTACATCTGATTCAAAATACAGGAGTCCCACAAAGTGGAACATTTAAGTATGAATATTTGTTTTCATATGATCTCTTTGCAATAATTCCAAAAATGAATTTATGTGAAATAGTCCTGTGCAAATGTATTATTTTTTTTGCAATTAAGTCCTTTTGTTTTTTGTTCTACACTTTTATTGTATTTTTCGGTTTTTTATGTAATTTGTTGTAATTTGCATGGTTACATTTTGTAAGCACAGTTTTTGTAATGTCTATTGACACTTTACATATGTTTTTCTTACAATGTTGCAAATTCACATTAAATTAATAATGATGCATGAAGCTTGTCTTTTTATTTAGTTATTAATGGCAACAGCGAAAACACCTTGTTAATAGCCTATTTACTAGACCATGGTTTAATTTAAGTCTGTATAAATCTGGCTGAAATACATTCACTAACTACCACACATCACTTTTATGAATGTGAAATTCCTGTTAATAACATGACCAAATAAAACACAGGCAACAAATATCTATAAATGTGTAAAAAACAGTATTCTGGTGATGGAATAATGTTATTGTGAAAGTTAGAGCAAAGATTTGAGAAAGCAATAGGCTACATTTTCTCACAGATTGGCCTAGGTCAAGTTCACATTGCAAGCTCTATTCCACACATAATGCTATATTTATGGAATATTGATTATTCAAAAATAATTGATAAATGTTGCATTTTAATAATACTAATAAGTAAACAAGCAGTAGGCTTGGTCGTATTTTCGATACTTAAAAAGGACATCCATCTATGCAGTGATATATGAATGTATGGGCCACCGTATACCGTACAATAAAGCACTAGTCTATTAATGAAACCTATAGACAAGTTTTTGAGCCGTTTCCGCTCTACTTCCTGAACTTCTTCCGTCGAATGCAATCCACTTCCGTTCTGGCGGGCTGGGCCATCTGTGCTGGCCTAGTTAACCTGAAGAGTCCACTTATCAGAGTGCCTTGTGAGGTTTAGAATCTTGCCTTATGTCCCAGTCTAGCAACACAACCCAGCCATGTTGTTCATTAAATACAGATAAACACAATAAGTACTGCATGCATTGTATTTTTTTAATATTATATATGAATATTTTTATAGTGATGTAATTGTGTGGCCTTTTGTGTTTTACTTTTTAAATACCTTTTAGAATTTAACATGTGATCTTTCTTGTTGAAGCCATTTCTTTAGTTTCCTCAAAACAATGAATTAATCCAGTGTTATTTATCTACAGTATGAGCTTGCTATGAATGAGAAACTGTGTTAACAGAAATTGTAACCCTCTAAGGAACCATAAGGCCTATCATTCATGATTGTAGTTCAGTGCAATAATGAAATTAAATAAAATTACATCAAACTTTATTTTACTCAAACAGTACAGGCACATTGATATATTGCACAGCACAAAGAGATCATGTAAATTGTGCATTATGTAAATAAGGTATATCTGTTGGCTCCTGTGGGCATGACCTTAATAAGGCAGTTTATATTATTTTTAAAATGCTGCGATATTTACTGCAGAACTGTAACCTTCCCTCGACAAAATCAACAATTTTCGCCATCAATTTTTAACGCCATCTCCAGTCAAAGGTGGTAGAACCGTGATCCCCAGGCTAGCATCGAAATCGCGCTGTGTCTTCACCGGCAGAACGCTGCGCAAACCACTTCCGGCGGAAATGAAATGCATTTTTGTAGCGTCATGGCGGCGCCCGTGGTTTCGCGCGTAAACTTGTCTATACGATGGTCACGGTTAATGCCTCCGCACATGACAATCTACAGTGGGATATTTTTCAGAATATATATAAAAATACATGAAATATTATTCACATAAAGTATATGATACGCTTTGTTTTTAATTGCATAAATTAAAAACCGAACCATCGTGTCCAGCATGGATTAAAGCGCATTGTGCATCCGGTTCATAGAAGGCAAGGCAGCCTGCCAACAGTACGAAAACACCAACAACGGGACTTCAGCAATGCAGTCCTTGAGTAGAACTTTCAGAGGGTAGAACCAACGTTAGGATCTCAGATCTGAAACCCAGAGGCTAAAATGGTAATGGCAGACTACTTTGCAAAGAATGGTCTATTTGCATTGAATATTTGGGTAATTTTTTTTTTTTTAAGTGTTTGATACAAAAGTGTTTGTTTTGAATTGGGATAGATCGTCTATGTGGCTTAGCTTGGTTAATGGAAATTAGAGGCAACACCAATAGCAGCAGAGATTAAAGAGTCAAGATTATGTTTGCTAATTTTGCTAAAGAATGCATGACACTCGTCATTATATTTGCCAGTGGCAGCAAATATCGGTCCTCCCTCGTCTGATGCCCGTTATAGGTCAATAATTTAATTGTTTAATAGATTCATAGTTTAATTGTTTTGGATTAATAAAGCGGTCTAGGCCTATATCAAGTGAAATTAAAATTTTTTAGCTAGACACTGTATTCTAACAGAGCAAGGCCCTCCCCCTTTGCTAATGTGACCGTGGCAAGAATTTGTTGGTGTCGACAACGCCACCTAGGGGAGGGGGATGCCCTAGGAACAGAACTGTGCTCACTTACATGTGCTACAGCCCCCCTGAGACACTACAGAAACCAGGCAATACAAGTTCGTACAATCCAGAGACCAGAGACTTGAGTTTCAAATATGTACACACATTTATTATCAAAATACCCGATTCGTCAAATATACCAATAAATCCGGCGGACATATGGAAACCACACACTCAAGTCGAGACCACACAACAAACAAAACAAACAAACAAATAGTGAAGCAGCATGCAGGGAGGATGCGTAGCCGCCTATAAAACAAAAGAAAAATAAAGAAAACAATCAATTGCGCATGCAAGTTAAACGGAGCCAGCAGCCGCACGACACTGCACCACCACACCAACACAAACAAATGAGCATGAACAGCATGCAGGGCAGGCGAGGAAGCTGGACAGCACACTATTGCAGACAGATTGCACACAAAAGAAATAAAGGGAATAATAATCTGCATATACAGGTTGTTATGCGTTCGAGCCCGAATCCTTATAGTGAAACAGAACAGCAGCCCTTCAGTGGCATGAGGGCAATTGGCCACGATCCACTTCAGCCCGTGGACCGATGAATGCCTCTCCGGAACAGTTGGTCTGGTGAGCGGAGTTAGAGTTAGTCCTTAGTTCACAAACGCTGACTGACAAGAGTAGTGGATTAATAGCAGCCTACCTCCAGATGATCCCAAGCCAGCACCTACTTGCAGGTTTCAGTTGAAAACCATGCAAAGTAAGCACCCCCAACGCCACCGAGCCATGGACGCCCCGGAAGCCAAAACCGGGCAGGACATATGGCTTCCGATGACGTCCACCGACCTTATATTAGAATAAAGTCCGCCCCCCCACCTTAATCAGGATAACTCGGCCAATCACACCCCGAGAACGGCCAGAGGTGTTCAACCTGCCACAGCCGTTTCTCAATTGGCGTTCTCATGCGTACTCGTGTACTTCTCGCGTACTCGCGTACTCGGTTCTCGGTAAACGTCATCAGTGGTGGCCCAAGCACTGTTCCAATTCCAAGTACGCGAGAACGCGAGTACTGTCGTAAAACCCGGAAGTGTTCTCGATGAGGCCGTTCTACCGAGGATGCATCTGAGGTGGCTCGTGTGCACTTGGGACTGTTAAATATCCCAGGATGCATTTCGCATCGCTCATTAACAATGGCGGAGCAGAGTCAGAAGACCCGGGAGACGACCCACAACAGAGCTGAGGTGGTGACGTCATCGAGTCCGCTGCTGTTCCAATTGCAAAGTACGTACTCGCGTTCTCGGAAGTCTGTACTTCAAGTCCGGACTTGCCAAGTACGTACTTCCAAGTCCGCGAGAACGTAGTCCGCGTACTTAGAATTGAGAAACGGCTAGAGTGTCCTTCGATCCACACTTCACGATTAGCCCGTTTTGAGTACGACATCCGGGTCCTTGAAGTGTACTTCTTTTCGCCGGATCTGAATTGGAACGTACTGTGTACTCAAATTTTGGCTAGTAAGTACGGACAGTACGGGTATTGGAACACGGCACTGGAATTGGAACAGTGCTTGGGCCACCACTGATGACGTTTACCGAGAACGCGAGTACGCGAGAAGTACACGAGTACGCATGAGAACGCGAATTGAGAAACGGCTATTGACTCAGCTGTTAGAGTATGACTCTCTAAAGTACATGCGCATTACACTCGGTCACCTACAGATGACGTATTAGAAACGTGACGTCGTCACCATAGATCAGTAGATACGGCAACGCAAATATCGCGATTTGCTTATAGCTTAGTCCAGTGGACTCCATAGATCGATTTATTTCTTGTTCTGCTAAGGTTAAAAATGAGTTGTATACATTAGGTCTATAGAAGTTTATGCTCAATTATGTAAGGTTTAAATACATTTTATGTAATACTATGATTTAGAGTTTAGCAAGAGTTTAACCACCGTGTAAAACCTGTTAATTAGATATTGATTGTAATAATACTTTAAAGCCTTTAAATGAGTAGGACATATAGTTCGGTTTAATGTAGGCCTACATCTAAGCATGTATTTAAGAAATGATATATATATACAACTACACATAATACCACCTATTGTAGTGTCTTGCAGCATTCATATCATTAACATTCATAAAACTAAACAAGTCCAGCTTCCTTGTGTCGTCATGATGTGTATACTAATTCAGCTTACAGAACATAAAATGAGAACATAATATTAGAGTCATAGCTCATAATATCATCGAAAAATGTTACATTTAACGTCGCTAATGTCAAATGTGATTTCCAGAGTCAAAAGAATATACAGGCTCATATCATTCTGTCCAGTTATACATTCACTCAAGATACTGTTCACACACTGTCGATAAGCGGTAAATGTAGGTATACTTTTAGAATAACCATAAGTTGCTCAATTTCAACCCACATTTTTTTAAACGGATTGGTTGCGTTATATAACGTCAGAGATGTAAGTTAATGACACATTCTTATACTTATAATCATGTTATGTCCTTAAAAAAAAATAGAGTAATGTTTCTAAAATATGTAGATTACAATATATCACAAATACGGCTATAAAAGGCTGCATGTTGAAATCCCCACCCTGTACACCATGCATTTAATAACACTGCATACTTATGAATAATGTGAGGCCTTGAGACAAATAAAACCATACACGTCCATATTTCCAATTTTAAATTAATAAATTTTTAGTGGAGGCTAAACGTAAGTGAAGTTTACCACCTGAAATTTCAGAAATAGTTTTCCCACCTCTCAATAAATCTAATGCATTTCATAATATAGTTATATTCACAAAATGCACTGAAGTACACTAGTATTGGTGTAAACATTACAGTGACCTTCAGCACAATCAATATGTTCTGAATGTCTTTTTTAAACAAGCGCATATCACAGTCCAACCTTACTGCGATCACAGAATTAATAGTTTACCAATCTCTCTTTTTTACCGACTAGAACCCCTACTTTACACGAAATGGTAGTAACCAGTCTGAAACACATTGTTTACAAATATTTACTTCATTAGATATTATAAAGGTACTTTTTCAATATATTTTTAAAGATTCTTAAAATCAGAATGTTTGAACAAAGGTGTTACAGAAGCATGATGATCTTTTAAAATATGGTCCTCATCCAGCCCACAGCCACTAAGCCTCAGCACCATCCGGAGTTCAGGTGACGCGTCATTCTCCATCAAGCTCAGTGGAAATTACACAATTCTTCTTTTATGCCAGAGTGAGTGTTGTTTGCCAGAGTGTGTTAGAAACAGATAGAGACAAGGGCGCACACAGAAGCAACCTTCAAACGACAAGCTAATTTTCAACAAAAAACTCTCACCACACACGTCAATTCACAAACACATACATTTAATTAAATTTTGATTAAATTTTGCTTAGAGGGCGCCAAAACATTACACATGCTCATGTCTCAGTTCCAGTGTCGGGAGATAAATTGTCCCTAGGGATTTAGGAATTGTCAAGTAGAGCCAGGTTGTGGGTCGCTAGGCTGTGTTGGCGGGCAGGAAGTCTGGAAGGGGACAGCAACAAAGAGATGTAGGGTAGTTGTAGGGATGGATTTCAGGTGCGATGAGAGTCAGTGGGACATCAAATACAAGGATGGCTGAGGACTGGTAAAGGTTTACCTTACAAGTGAGGTAAGGGGAGGGGAAGAAAGAGAAATAGAGTGGATTAGTATTACTATAAGTCATGATGGTTAGTATTAATAAGTACACTACACAAACACAAACACAAGACAGGACCTGTTTAGTTGAAGAAGCTCCCGCTCACTCGGCAAGGTACAGATCTTTGAGCGGAGAAG